>LUCH01006129.1:20501-37273 GCA_013368495.1 Paragonimus heterotremus | reverse complement strand
TGATGATGATGATGATGATGATGATGATGATGATGATGATGATGATGATGATGATGATGAGAGTGTTCCCGGCTTCCTGGTTAGAATCTGATGGACAAAATCTGCTTAACAACAAAATTACGACGAGATAGAAAGTAGACGTCAGTAGCATCTGTATTGCAAACCTCCACGGGTATCCATCTATTGTTTTCTTCTAAGTCGCTCTCTTCTTCATTTTCTAGTTAATAATTCATACAGACTGAACATCACCCACAACTGATCACAGCTGTCACATTCCTATGGACTTCCCAATCAGTCCACTTTCGAAAAGAAGCACTAGACTCACCAGTAGTTCATAATTCACTGTCTGACCGCACTAACTATATAAAACAAAAGCGTAATACAAGCCTCACTGATACTTAACAAGTACACAAGTTTGCAAGTGATGACCAGCTGCTACAGTTCAGCATAACAGTTAGGCTGCATTGTGGCCAGCTACAAAAAAAGAATCATGAAGATAGCGAGGTGGATACAGGGTTGTTAAAATAATGACAAAGTGGATACCTGAGAATCTCACAAACAGCTACGGTTTAAAGATCAGTCACGACCATCACCTTTTGAATTTCAAGTATCGAATAAAAGATTATGCTGTTTCGTGCAAGTCAGTCAGTCGATCACAAACATATACACGCGTGTGGAAACATTCCAAATCCGAAGGAGCAGCATGCGTAAACAAGTTAATTCCACTCACGTGGATTGTAAGTGTTCTAAAGGTGGTCCCATTGTCTCCGCCGGTCGCCCACCAGTGCTAACCGACCGAGCAATCACTCGTCCATCAGCTCGACTAGAACGAGCTGCACAGCCAAACCGGGCCCGATGTACATCCGAACCGCGTTGTGAATCGGAATGAGAGAACGTTTTGATGAGAATACGAATCAACCAGGCAAGAAACAGTACAATCACCACTCCACCTGCTACACCGCCGAATATTTTGTATAAGCGAAAGTCTCCATAGGACATGGGATCACACAACGGGAGTGGCTCCGCATCCGGCGGGTCGTTTGGACTACGATAGATCCGTTCGTCAGCACCGCAGCCGAAACATTCCACCTGTTCCGTGCCGACTGTGAAGCCGCGGTAGAGGACACGAGAAATAAATATCAGATATTGGGCTGCTTGACACTTCCATAAATTTAAAATGTAATCGCCAGCAACTCATTTTTAGGACAAATCTCTCGTTTAGGTGTGTTGTTTTGGAATACAATTGGCAGTGAGTTGGTTGTCGCCACATGAGATACTACGTCACAGATGCGTTAGATATAATTAGTCCTCCAAATGTTAAATCCACATTTAGATCGAGGGCGTTCTATTGATAGTTACTACAAAGACTTAGATGCTACACAAACCTGAATAATCAACCATTATAGAAACTAAAATGAGGGATGGGATATAAAAAAAATTCGGGAAAATGCAATGCTTATGCGCAAACAATCAGCATCAGAGCGCCTGAAATCCACATATATACAACCGAGTTGCAAATGAGAGCGAGGCGATAGCCTTCTTATGGTTTTTACAATTCCGTTTTACAGCTTGGCCCTAGTTACCAGTCAAACAACGCCAGTGAACCTGATTAGTCGTTGCACTATCAAATACTTCCAGCCGCAGACTAGATGAATTACGAGGTCCACAATTTGAAAGGCAAATAGAATCTTTTGATATGCTTGGCCTTGTGCGGCAAAGATGTACGAATGTCACACGGGCTTGTAACTGTAACGAGACTAATTACTGATGATCACCGTAAAACCCATAGTTTCTGGTTTAGACGACGTTTCGTTTCTGCGATTACGCTGCTCCTTAGAAGGGTATGAAAAAAATCTGCATAGGACAGAGTAGCTAGTGTATAGTCAGCTAAATTGCGATTGCAGATTACAAATCGGCGAACCATCCTTCTCGCGGAATAGGTAACTAATACGTAATAAACAGGCACGTCCTGAATACTCATTTGTTGTTACTTTCATTGACTGGAGTTAGCAGGGTGCCTACAGGTGACAATTTCACCATTTAGGTGAAGGCCGAGAATTGATGCAGTTAATGAATCGTGTAAACAAAATGTGTCTAAAATGATCGCTTGTCGTTAGTCCCAAAATATTTATTTCAAATAAACATTTTTATGAAAACAATCTCAATCGTTGTGTAAGCGTTCTACCTATGGACTCAGACCTGCTTTATACGTCCTCAACGTTTTAGTGATCTGACAGTTCGATAGCTCATCTTTCCACCATCTGACAGTTCGCCAGACTGACACATCTAATGAGCCCGCCGTAGCCTTGACCAAGGTAATCCATACACGAATGCCTCATATCGAAGTTGGCTGACGTCCAATTTAGTTACCAACGTTCAATTTAGAAAACCGATGACTAAATTGAGAGGGCTAACGGAAACGAATCAAAAGCGAATGACACAAACGTGATAACAAACCCGATCTAGTTCGAAGAAGGGTGTTTTTGTGGTGGTCGTATGTATACAGTCGGGGAGCACCATTTCCACCCACCCACCTCCAAAAAATGCCTCCTTCCCAGGGAGAACATTTTTGACCAATCAGGATTAAGAGGAGTACCCCCAAGTTCCCAAAGTATTTTTTTCACTAGCTTTACTCCCAATCCGCTGCATTTATTAAGTCTCCGATGACCTTTTCGGTGTTCTAGACTTAAGTCTTTCAGACTCTAGAATATTTGTGGATCATCGTGTGCCTACTATATACCCGTGTATTTCTGTCCTGGGACAGTCGTTTGCGATAGGAATAAAGTAACTTTTTCCACTCACCCTCTGGCTTGATTTGGGGACGATCAGCGGAATAAGGCTTGGCATTTCGTTGGTCAAAAGTTAATCGTTTGTTTAACTCAAAACGGGCAATTCAGGTTCTGTCGGTGCGTTACTTTTTGCGATTGATGAGTCTAAATTTTGAAATATAGTTGATTGGTCCTTCATTCTAGTACTTATTTCATACTCCGCAGAGGGATAGTCCAGTGATTATTAGCGAAGACCTGGACTATTAGAACCCCCTTAACACCACGCCTGCCGAGAAATCGAGTCTGTGTCCTGTGTGTAAGTGTCATGATAGCCATCCAACACACGCATCCACGAGACTACAGGGATGGCGGCCACTGGGGTTGTAGGGGAGTAGAAGTGTACATTAACTACAGAGGGGACAGTGTCTAGTTTGCGAGTTCTGTCTATTAAATAAGTAGTTGGTATTAAATGGATGGCACTTGAAAAATAACCAGTTTTTAGTGTTCAGCTTTCATATCACAAGGTTTTCGCTACAATGTGGCGCGAAAGATCACACGTAGGCTAGATACTATCAGGCTGTCCAAACCTAGAATGAAGCAGTCATGGTAACCGGGCTTGAACTTCAGACTGTGTAGTTACTAGCCGAATGTCCACACACTTTGACAAACTGAAAACAGACTGAGGCGCCGACAAGCTGGAGAACTTAAGTAAACGTTAAAAAAACCGAACGGTAGTCAGGCGAAACGTGCCATAGCAATCAATACCATCTGATACAGAAAAATAAGTACTCAAATCAATTACGACATAACGCATAAAATGAACACATGATGATTGTTGAAGATGAGTTAAACCTAGATGGCGGGACAAGGTATAGCCAGAGGTCGAACTACAGCAGACATGAACGAATAGGTTGAAAAAGGACAGCACAAAAGCAACACTGAACACTTACCGGCACATTGATTAGGAGAGTACAGACCAAGTATATTCAATAAGGAGACTGAAGTGCACGCGCATTGACGCGTGCGAACTCTAACCGGAATGCGAGATAAGATGCGATTGTCGCTAGTGGTGAACTGCACCGCAGCATTCGGAATAAATTTTCGCGATTTAACGGTGGGCTCAACCACACAGTAGGATGAAGCGTCAACCGAGTCCCCAAGTCCATCAGCCGACTGATCTGCAGAAAACGGTTTAGTCAGATAGGTAGACTGAGGTCGACCACCACCGTAGCAATTGACCGGAGCACAGCGGCCCCAATCAGACCAAGGGCACCATTTGTAGCGCGCCATGCGGCTCGAGAAGAGTGAATAACGTTACCTAACACGAAAAGTAAAAACCAAGATTAAGCCAGTAGACATGGCTGAGCAATATGTGATACGCCCTGGAAGGTTAAATTCGTTGTGCTTGTAAACAATACATCGGTCAAGCAAAGACTAAAAATAAGTCATAGTTTTAAAATCAGGCAGACTTCAGGAGGAAGTCAAAGGAACGATGAAACCCAATGAAATTTGGTTAGTTGCTCTATCGTCATGGGGAACGTATTCGTGTGTACCAGCAGAATGCACAGTGTGCGAGTGAGTCGGAAGGTGTGGCGTCCTAAGCAGCTAGAACAGCCACAATCCACCATTGGTTTGTGTTTTGAAGTGTAAATGACAGTACTTCGAGCAAAACCAGTGTGACGATATCAACAACGTGGGACAAACAGGGTTGTTTGTGAATCTATTGCATTAGCTAACTCATGAATATTTGATTCTGGATTTTTGAAGATAAAATCGAGATGATACACGTCGCAGCCTCTTTGGGGTTCTGAATTCCTGTAGCAATGCTAGGAAGCGAAGGAAGTTGAAGCCACTAGGAGAGATCCTTGAAGGTGCTCCCTGAAAAGGCGGAGGGAGTGTAACGACCCACCTCGTGATTGAACAAACAGCAGGTAACCACAGGGAAGACGGCAAAACCTGCCATGAAAACATGTACTTGGATGACCTAAAGCAAAAGCAGGCGACGAAGACAAGGATGGGGGGAACTTTCAACGGAGATGATAGGATTCAGAATAATGTGCTCACTTCTCCGAGAAAAAGCACGCTCAAAAAGCGATTAGGATATACTGTGTTTGAGACGAATAACTGACTGGAAAAATAATAAACATAATCGAAATGTCGGTATGAGGGGCAGTAGAGTAAACATAGGTGAAGAAAACGAGAAGGCTTAACTGTTTACGAATAAAGGGTGACTGAATCGAAGAATTCCTCACTTACTGTATACAACCAACTCGCTATGCACATACTAAAACGACTGAACAGACAGACACTTGGTGTCAACTGAGCACGAAACAGTTGAATTGTGAACAAATGGTTATTTTAGAACCCAGAACCCACACCAACAAACGCTTATATTCATTGGTGATTATCATGTATTATGTGACATGTGGTTCGCTTTTACAACACTTTCACACACATATCTGGTGACGACTGCAACAATCGGACGGATGCGATGGGGCGGTTGTTTTGTATTGTTGTGTTAGGCCAGACATTTCGTGTAGGCATTTAATTAATGCATAATTAGGAAACTCGTACGGATTTTTATGAGTTATAGCCACCTACCGTTGTAACTGACTGACTAGTCGATACAACAGTCCTCCAACTAAGTCCATTTCACAAGTCCACCACCCTGAATCTAAGCAGTGGGCATCATAAACTTTTCAGTCCCTTTTCAAGAAACTAGACTTACAGTAAAAATGTGCAATGAACAATCGTAAAATTCTCCATCGTCGAGACAATGATCTACACCGTCTACAGGAACAAAATAAAGCTGTTATGAATTTTCTTCGTAATAATTTGCTGTCTGTTTCTGTATATACATTCACGTTCACATGCCCATACACATGGTTAAAAGCACAGATATTGTATTGCAATTATAGTGTAGTTAAGGCCTGTTGGGAAAAGGCACATTTTCCGAAAAAAAATAGCCTTTTATGTATGAAAAGTGGATTTCTTCATTTTCTGGGAATTTGTACGCCCGCTAAAATTCTGGAACGTTCGAGAAGTTGCGCCCACCCCTGATTGGTCCATTCGGTAGCCTAGATCCAAGGCCAACCCAAGCCTATAAATACAGTTGCTGTAAACCGCTATTTTGCCTTCGGGATGAGCAGCAAATAAAGCTCGTTTGAAGGCCGTCTTCTTTCCTTACTTGTTGGAGGATTCTAAGTTGCGAGAGTTGCGTTCCGATATTTGAGCTCTGATACTACTCACGGTCTTGCGTTTGTTCTTGTCTTTTCTCTATCAGGTGGGGTCGTAACAAGACCTTTATCTAGGTGTCTGTTTACACTTGTTGTCTGTAAGTACTGGTTAGGAGTCACTTCGTCATTTCCAACTAAGACGTACCAGTACTATGGCGCGGACTTTTGGTAGTCTTGACAATACTTCTCAAAGTAGTAGACTAGTAAATAAGTAAAACATGTCACGAAAAAAAAGTAAAAATGAAGATACATAAACAATAATCCCGCAAACTTACGGATGCCGATTTACTATTGACTGCGACAGAAAACCACGTCCAAGAGCGCTTCGAACTAGCGGCATGAATGGTTTCGAAACCTCACCTAAGCGACATTTACCAACCTTGCTCAGCGATGCGATCGAAGCTTTCATAACCAGTGACAACACCATAGCCTGGCCACCTCTAGCGGCTTCTTCTAACTATAGACAGTCACACTGAAAAATGCACCGCGACAGACGACCGTCGGCATACGACGTACAGAACCAAATAAAACGTACACCGCACATTTTCATTATCTCGGTTACTGGTCACCAACTTCCACAAGTCCCAAACAGGCGCCGATGGGTTGTCGTGGTACTCGCGAAACTAGCCCACTTGGTACATGTCAACAAGAGGAGACTATGGCGGTCAGAAACCGAGACTTTATAAGTATATTCTAAACGAATGGGCTAAGTCTGTTCAAAACCCCATCACAATTTCATCATCATATTTAGTCCTGCCATGCCTGAACGGTTTGACGCTGATATTCATTGCTCAACTGTTTTCAACAGACACACCTAGCGGCACCGCACCTCCTTTCATTGATGGAATCTCACGAATATCAAACCCCCGTCAAGTATGCAACACCGTCCACATAAAGAATACGCGGAGTATGTTGAGAATGCGCCAACAATTTCTATTCTCACGACTTTATACATAAAGTCCAAAAACGAAACGTTCGCGTGACACTTGTTACTGAGCGCCAAGTGGTGTAGTAAGACTGCGGATAAGTTCATTCAAAGGCTCAAACGCCACAGCAAAGACTACAATTTTGCAGTTGCTACGACCGAACGGCATCTCGAAGATGTAATATGTGACGCATTCATCAAAGCTGATTGGTTGAAATCCACATGGTTAACACTACTAGAATTCAAAACACTAGACCCCCAGACTATATCCGAGCAACCAAGACCACTAGAAACTGCTCGAACGTAATATCATCTTTACCGGCCCCCGATTCCATTCAGATCCTGTAACGGCCCGTCCAATACTCTCATTGATTCAAGCAGAATGGGTAACTCACAAACAACAGAAATAGTTATGAGCTCCACTGGTTTCTTATGAGGCTGCCGTAGACATCTTAGATTAGCATAGCTTGTCAGAGGAGCAACATGCATAACGTGAGTGAAAACTAGTCACTTACAGAAAGTCTACAGGTCATGCCTCACCATCAAACATGTTTCCGCTGTCACTATTCCACCGATTTTCCTCACATCCACAGCCACCGCGCCCAGCAGACCTTTATAACAATAACAGGAGGGTGATTGCTGACCGTGGTGAGATAATCAATAGCTATACCCATTTGGATGCCTACCCGCTCTCAAGAGCAAGCTGAAAAGATAACCAATCTTGACATCAACACCCCTGAGCTGCAAGGAAGAAGAGATATATCGGTTTTGAAACTTGGAGTAACCTATTTAACTTCAGCGCATTCACTTTAGAGTTACTAACGGAGTCGCCTGTTTCCAAAGAGTTACCCACGCTATCACAACAGGGGAAAGAATGAGGGATACGTTCGTTAATACGGACATTGTTACAGTGTGCGGAAGTGACTTCACGGAACACCAAGTTAATCTGGTTCAATTTCTTAGTGCTGTGAAAAAGTATCGGGCTATCCTTAATGACAATAAAATGATCTCCGCGAACAATCGATCTTCAAAGTTATGAATTATCAAGAGGAAAACAAAATCAGCTCCTAAGGGAGTTCGTGCAGTACGAGAGTTAGCTGCACCGCACAATGTGAAGCTCCGGCAGCAGATTTCGGGCATATCCGCGAATTACTCGCACCGAGATCCTTCCTCTAATGTATAGTAAACCACCCCCACCCCCAGAACCTCTGATGGTCTTATTGTACAGTTCGAAATAGAAACTAGAAAAAAATATGGGCAGCATTGTTAGACAGAAAATACTTTTAACAGTAAAAACGAGAGTACCTGACACTGCAATCTTAAACACTCTAAACTGGACCCACAGGTCTGTGTAGCCTTCTTTTTCAGAATGCTTTCCCAAGCTAAAGACAACATTCATTAGTTGATATGTAAGTTTATACGAGTGTAGAAGCCGTAGAAAAGTGACGGGATTTCCTTCCAAGCAGTCACTTCATTTTTACTACGCAACAGTTTTGTAAACCATTTGAAAAACGATCTGTACAAGTTTTACAACATTTCGAGCATCTCAGTGTTCACTTTAATCAATCACCCTTCCGGTACGCAAAACCGACACCCACTGGCCATGATGGACAGTCCAGGCTTCCCTTCGCGTTCGCCTATCCCGACACGACAGTGAAACGATTATCAATTGTCTTATCAGTTGCTGGCGCCTCTTCCCTCAATATACCGACGTGCAATCATCCGAACAACTGCCCAGTTTTCACGATACACGAACGGTTAGGGCGAACGTCTAAACGTGACCTCACGGCAAACTATAAATCTGTCCCTGAGACATAAAAAAGAACCTGGATATCGGTCAATGGGGGTGTGCTATTCCAAATATCTAGCATTCAGACATCATCATCATCATAACAGCCATGAGTCTGACCAAAAGGTACTGTGGCTCGGGCCGCCGCTCACCTCAACAGTGACGCGGAATCCTGATTCACAAGTTACTCAACTACAGCCGTAGGTCAACTTCAGGCACCTTTCAAAGCTGGTCCGTGAAACGCTGCATACGCCCATCTAAATACGAGCTTCTGACGGAAGAATTTCGAATACATATTGATTCATTTTCCTGTCAGTAGAGAGGAAAGTGTTTCAATATATCTTGCATCCGGTGATAAAGTGCAAGATCCTGAGTATTCCGCAATATCAGGCGAGCAGCCTAGCGGATCTCATTCGTCGCACTCACCTGTGGTAACCAACTCTGAACACTGTGCACAATCATCGGAATTTCCATTCCAGTTAGACAGCACTAGAATGCCCAGGAACTCAGATAATGGTCTGGAGCGTTAGCAAAAAACAAGGCCTTGCGGTCTGACTAAGCGCGAAACATTTATTTTCTGTGAATGTCACCGCTAACAAAGCCACGTTATATGTACTACCTATACAACCATGCCTCATCCGGTGAAAGATGTCGGCCTCCCTTGGAGTGTTAATTCCCGCTACAGGATTACATACGCACAATCATTTTATGGGCTGGGAAAAACGATCTAAACTCCCTCGTATTACTCTGTTGTCTATCCCACTACATACATTTACGCTCACAGAATAAGTTACTGAGTTCATTTTTCCATTCCGGCTGCCATACTGAAGCTACGTTATTAAAGCTTTAACCTAGGCGTCTACCTTTTGGTTTCGCGTGCTACTGCCCGTGTGCATAAACGCCATAAACGTTTCATCATTCCTCAGTCATATAGACGTAAAGTCAGACGCCATATAGTTGTTTTGGATACGCCGGATGGCTGAGCCATAACACTATTAGTAACTGACGAACGCTATAACTAAATTCGATTCAGTACTGAGGAGGCCGTATAAATGCACATACCCACGTTTATTCTAAATCCAAAATTTAACAACTTGTGAATATTTTTATAGCAAATAATTAGAGGGTGAATAGTCAATAATTTGTGAATTAACTCCCACACGCGGAGACCAACCCACGGCAAGAGGTTATTATGGGTGAGGAGGGGGTATTAATGAAGCCCTCCAGGATAATTTGCAAGCCCATATTCAGTGTAAGTCTTTCGTGAGGAAGGGTTAAACAGCATTCCGAACAGCTGTTAGTGTATGGTGCGTTACGAACAGGTTCTGGAGTCGGCAGAGAAAGACACGCGCGCATGCTTATTGCCGTTGATAAGATATCGCTTCTCTGTCCACTTCTTAACTACATTGAGGCACAGTGCTGGAATCACAGGAGTTTCACATAGCGAAGAGTGATTAGAAATTAACATAATAGGAATAGTTATGGCCCCACCGCTGATCCCTGAGACACAAAATGGGAGTGGTGCAAGTGAAGAAGGGTTGGAGTTGGTTTTGATTTGAAAGGTTCTGCCAGTAAGAGGGTAAACTATCCACTTTAGTTTAAATGACAGTCTTTATCTTGTGTAGAGGTGGACCGAGTGATACATGGTCAAATGTATTGGAAAAGTCAATTTGGTATAAGGCCGTGATACCTGGAGATTCCTGAGATGCCATCAGCTGGATTTGCTTCTCAAGATTTCGTGCTAGGTTGTGGAAATGATATCACTGTCTAGATGTTTTAAGATAGTCCACTCGAAAAGGCGTTTTGAGAGCTTATAAGGGCTGCAAATTAAATATATGGGTGATAGCAGTTACATGAGCGTGATGAGAACGTAGGTTAAAAATAAGAATGAAGGTAGCACTTTTCCAACCAGGGGGATGAAGTCTGTGGTAATAGTCGGTATGACGAAGTCCTGTAAACCGCGACAAGCCTGTTGGAAAATGAAGACAAACTAAGCGAAGTCGGGTGATGTGGGCTACCAAACTCAAACCCACGTTTAAACGGTTAAGATAAACTTGTTACAATTTCGCGTGCTCCTGGTACTAGCATAGAGAAAGCGTGACAGAAAAGATCGACTGAAACCGTTTCAGCATTCACCTTCCGTTGTAATAGTACAAAAAGTCTTGTAACATACAGAAAGCTGTGTTACATCATTTAAGGGGGTAAAATCGAGGAGCTGGTTGCCAGCAAGCGAAGAACCCTCTGTATCTGACTTCTGGGGAGAGAGAGGGGTAATAGACCTTCAACACACGTTTTAAGTTAAAACTGTTCAAGTCAATTCAAGGCACAGAATGAGTGATGTTTAGAAGCCAAACAGCCTGGACTATTTTACCAGCAGATATCGCAACCCTTAGCACTCTGACTTCAATGCAGTAACAACTATTCTGTTCGGTATGTTCTGTGTGACTCATTATCATGTTAAACGGTGTGACCATTTAAACGTGTCTGAATAGGCCAGCGGCTGGAAGTGGGAGTAGTAAACGCCGCGGAATCTAAATATACACGATGGTGGCATCCGCTTTCGTCCCCTATAATCTGAGATGACAGCAGTTACCGGCAGGGTTCATCATCATCATCATAGACAGCACTACATCAGTGGTTCACAGTGATGCTTAACTGCCACATAACCACGAAGAAGAAACAAACCCTGTTTAGGAAGAGAACAAAAAGGGAGAGGGGAGGGGACCTAATCACTAAAAATAGCTACATCTACAATCAAACATACAACGTCAAGGCGCCTACACCTTGCAAACAAATCGGCAGGATTAAGAAGATCTCCATCCACATACCCCGTATCGAGTGTAAACCAAAAGGAAGACAACCAAGAGGTATGTGAGTGAAGACCAATGTAGTCTAAACGATTAACGCTGTTTTGTAAGAAGATAAGCTAGTGTGATAGTTAAACGGTGATCTTTCGGAAACAAAAAAATAGAGACTACAATGGTGAGTCTAAAGTCAAGAAGAAAGATGGTGAAAAAACAGAGCAAGGAAAGCTTTAATATGGAAGTAAGTAGTAATACGCTCTATGTGGGTTAAAGAGGGAAAAATATTTCGAGTTCGGCTGGAAAATCGAACAAAATATTCGGCATATGATGCACCGAACTTACGGTCGCACAGCCGTCGCTCACCACATCATCGGACGCCTGTCCGGATCGACTCTTCCAGGCGGCTCGGTTCAGGGCTGACGTCGATATTACAAAGCAAAAGACCTAGCTGGATAACATCATGGCATCGCAGCATCCGGCCACCAGGATTTCGCCAACCTGGTTTTGGTTACCAGCAAAACAACCACTTAGGGACCTGTTTGTTAGTCAGCCAACTAGTTAACGAAGACGGCTGAACACCAATATTAGCTCATTCGCATTTCTGTTTGCACTGTGAAGTAGTCTATTGTTTGGAACCATGCCTAATACCAACGGTGCACCTCAGATACTGTAGATGGAAAAACCTCAGATACTCAAGTTTCACTGGTCTACATTATCATCAACATAGACAACAATACATTGGTGGGCTCGCATACGCTTAGCTGCCATACAACTATGAAGGTAAAAACAAACATTTTACAGGAAAAGAGAAAAAGAGAGGGAAGGACCTAACCACTAAAATTAGCCACACCTATATTCAAACATTCGACATCAAGGCACTACATCTTACAAACAAACAACCGAGCTGTAAGTGAAAGTATGACGTCATTAGCAAGATAGCTTCCTTATGGCTTTCATTGTTCCGCATCACTACGTGCATTCACTTCACAGACAACTCAGTCAAACAACGAAAATATTCAACATCTGAACCAGCAACCCTATTAAGTTTGAAAGCCGAAATGCAATTGTGGACTTCAGTCTCAGTAGGTGGTCTTAATTTTATCGAGCTGGGTGCTACATCGCAAGTTTGTGGCGGTGACAGTAGACACAGGAGGCCAGTTCAATTGACTCACAATGCGTTGCCTAGCGCCCCAACCATCTGGACCTATTAAAGATGTCTGCCATCTGCCTTGCTGACATCCTCACTAACAGGCGGTCATCCTGGACTGGCAGAACGGATAAGTTATCTGCGGTCTCCAGAGCAGAAGCGGTTTCCATTTCACTAACATTCTTCAGTAGCCAAGCTTCACGATCAGCGAACAGGCTACAATGTGGCTTTCTACGGATATCCCTCGTGAACTCGTTGTATGAACGACCAGGAAGAAGGTTCCACCTGGAATCTAAAAACTCCAAGGGTTTCTCCGAGAGTCAATACTTGTTTAACCCACCAACCAACGCACTGTATGCCACAGTACCTGCTTCATATCATGCGAGATTTGGGTCTAGTGGCCAGTAGGATCTTCGGGACGAGAACTACTAAGTGTGTTTTCTGGGTTAGTTTGAAACTTGTTTTACCAAGGATACAGCCAGTTTCACAACAGTCGGTCATATGCTGTTGGTGGGGTCGTTGCCCAGCAAAATTAGCAACAAGACAGTAACGTGCCAATGCGTGCTCAGAATCCAAGCATATGCTCCAACAAGAACAACAGTTCTGAATGGAGCTCCGCCAGCCATAACTAACAGCTATTTGGTCTATCTGATATCAGGCCTGATTCGAAGAAAGTGGGCACCAGTTACAGCAATGACGCGCACGACGCCCAAAACGAGTGCTGGCTAAAAATAGCTCATGCCTAGCACACAGTTGCAACAGCCGCCCGTCTTTATCTGAGCGACGTGATGATATCCAAAACCTGCCAACTCACCTGATATGGTCTCACCAAGACGGCCGACCTGAGCGCTCATATCTCCAGCAGACATCAGCACTTAACGAGTCTATCGCTCGTGCGAGAGCGGTCCGTTAACCAACTTGTTTTGGAGTGCGAACGTTGAAAGCACCTACATTAATTCTGTTATAACTGGATCTACGGTCTATGAGCTCATAAACTGACTACAACCTATAACAGAACAACGGTTAACGACAAGGTAGATAACGGAACGGACAACGACAATGAACAACGGACGACGGAGTATAAACGAATAACTCGGAACTTCCCAGCCAATCCAACCATCCAAGGGTAACGCAGGAAGACAGGAAGAATGGCATCTAAACAGTGCTTTATTATGTCGCTCAGTCTGAAGACAACATGGTCAAAAACCCGTCCATATTTACAGTTTGTGCCCAATAAAAAAGTAAGGTAGAAGAATGGACAAGACAAAGTACTTGACAATAAAGTGAGGCCCCAATCAGAAGACCAGCGTGGAGGCAGAATGCCGAAATTAGTTACGAAAGGTCGAGAACGTTCGTAAAAGACAGGGAGCAAAACATTCACGCCGACTTTGAAGGTCAATTAAAATAGTGACGTTGTGGACATTTTGCACGGCAAACAAAACGATTTTTCCGAGAACTGAAGACTTCACTGACAAATTCGCATTCAGTACATAAACAAGGAAGGGACTTGAGGTTGGATAGTACGAGAACTCACCGGGACAATTTTACTGTGATCAGCTACATCTGTTGTGGGACCTGCAGAGTAAGTACTAGAAATCGGGATCGAGGGGCTTGAAAGCTAAATTTGATAGAACAAGGTTTTGCTGTGTGACACTTTCCAAGCAGCACACAACGCTACAGGTTATTTCGCGCTCTGTTCAGTGCTTCGGAATGCGTTTTGCAGCCTCAAAATGCAGAGTGCTTCTACAAAACTTGTGATTACGTAGATTTGGTGGTAGATAACGAAGCCATGGAGGTTGCTCACTGCTTTGTATACCTGGGAAGCTGCATCAGCGGCGATAGAAGTGTAGGGAATGAAATAGAGGCGCGTATTTCCAAGGCTACGACGGTGTTCGCTAATATGAAAAACCTGTGGCGACAGAAGTATTTCTCTCAAATTTGAGGATCCTGTATATCAGACAACAACGAAGGTTGTATTATTTTACAGCAGCGAAACTCGGCCGCTCAGGGTAGAAGACATGAACCGTCTCCGGGAATTTGATTACCCATGTCTGCGTTCAATCGCTCGTATCGGATAGCACCAGCGAGTAAGCAACGAGGAGGCTAGGAAGCGGGTATTTGATAGTAACTATCAAACCACTTATTTTGTTTAGTCACTACATTTGCATAGAATTAGATGGTTAGGTCAGGTACTGAGTATGCCAACTAGTCGTCTGAGACACCGAGCACTGTTCGCCGATGCTGAAGCCTACTGGCGCAGGGTGGACAGATGATGGACCTGGAGTAGACAAATGAAATCGTTCACGAGGGGTTGGTCAATGTAGATCGGGTTCGTCTCATAGGCTGGGACCCTCGCGACTCACAGAGTAGGTGGCTTGAAACGTTAGGTGAGATGGCGTCTAATCGGGTTCAGTGGCGTGAACGTTGTCGCTATTTGGTCAAGTTGTCCGTGAAGTGAGTGCATTTAGTGACATGGGGCAGTAAAAGCCGTAAGGAAGCTGTCTTGCTGATAACACCATACTTTCACTTACAGGTCGGTTGTTTGTTTCCAAGGTTTAGGCGCCTTGATATTGGATGTTGGAATATAAACTTAACTATTTTTAGTATTTAGGTCATCTTCTCATCCCCTTTTTTGTTCTTCTCTCTTCTTATATGGGGTGTTTATCCTTCGTGGTTGTGTGGCAGTTAAGCATCAATGTGAATCACTGACGTATTGCTGTCTATGATGATGATGGAGGAGGAGCTGATGGTTACGAGGATGTTCGGTGTCACAAAAAATTATGTGAAAACGCTACCGTCTGTAGTAGTCTGCTAGCACGTTAACAGTCAGCATTGGTACTGTCAAGTCCTGACGGACTCACCAGCAGGGACACACCTTTTGCTTTGCGATTGGAAGAGAAAACAGAGTATGTTGTTAAGATTCGAGATAAACCGACTTCAGAACCAGTGACGATAACATAAGTGGTCTTCCCGAATTGGTGTCGTGCGTCGATTTCAAATGCAAGCGTAGGATTCGTAATCAGATTCAGTCCCACATATCACAAAGGTCACCAAAGCCTTCCGTTTATTACAGATCGATTTGAGTGTACGACACCGAAGTTGAGAGAGAGTCTTTCGGAGTTGGGCCACATACAGGGTTGTGCCGACTTCGTCATCGGGAAGCTTTATACAGAAGTCACTAAGAAGACAGGATGAGTCCGGGATTTTCCAAGTCAGGGACGATAGATGAGATCTAAAAAAAATTTGCGCCCATTCGTCCAAAATTTTCGTGATGAGTAAACTGAGCGGGCGAGTTCAGTACCGAAGATAAGGTTACACGTGATAATGGCGTAGTAACCGAGCCATAATGGAGTTATTTCGATGTTGATGTGCATCAAGTCGCTATTAGTAACAACGCAATCTAACCGCGATACGGCTGGACCGGACCGACAGCGTGTGCGGTCACAAATGTGTCCTGTCATCTCTCAGGAAATCACTGAGAATTTCGCAACCATTGAATCCTCGGTGCTCAAATGTGAGCCAGCAGTGAAACTGATTGCAGAGACGTTAAAAACTCCTAAAAGAACATGGAAACATTCCTCGAAATCATTTTCTCTAAATCAGTGATAATTAATTCGCCCTAGTGATGGTCGGAAAGTGGACGATAGAGCACATCAACTCTCCGAGTTCGCCAGTCTTTTGGAGCGCCAGGTGGAATCTGGTAATGTGGATATTACAGGATCGGTGAGTTGGATAGCATTTAGTGAAATGTGAGCTTAGAGAGCTGCATTTTTGCTAGTACAGTTAGTCAGACAAATTTTTTCCCGTTACAGGGTGGTCGCCCATTGGAACAGTCTTCCGTCAATTGTCGTTACTGATTGTTCCTGGATGTGGTGTAAGATATTGGTTATACACTTCGGGTGATTCCACAGCCGATGTTACAGGTCAGGCTGGAGTAGGTATAGTCTTTAGCTCGACGGCCGCAGCCTCATTGATAGATGGGATTCCTGTTAACAGTAGACTTTGTGCTGTCCGCTTGGCAGGTTCCGTTAAGACCAACCCTAGACGCAAGACTTTCATAAATTTATTCGTCGTGTCTGCTTACGCTCCTACTGACTCTACTG
>LUCH01006127.1:14908-33410 GCA_013368495.1 Paragonimus heterotremus | reverse complement strand
AAGAGTACAAATGACGCACGTAGCTCTAACATAATTGATAATAACGAACAAGGTCGCTACACGTGACACAGAACACGGAAAGTACACAGGGTTCGCGACCTTGGAGGTGTAATTTTCGTGTTGTCAACTGAATCAACTCACATGATTTAAACGAGTGAACGTGTGAATTTGAAGAAGGTGAAAAGTGCGAAAAACAACGAAACTCATGCTGTACGAAACGCTACGGAACTCCCACCCTACAGCGTTAGTTGGGGTATGAAACGCTCGGAAAGAAGATGGATGACTACTTTAAGTAGCCTGCAAAACGAACAAGAGGTTTGTGTGGTCGTCTGCAACGCGGTTGTGGTGGTGGTGGATGAAAGAATTGCACGTCCTCAGCGGGAGTAGTGGAGTCTGAGTATGCTTGTGAGTGCTGTGGGATTGATTGGTTCGGAAGAGGTGGATGGGAGGAAGAGGTAGTCACAGCCAGCGGAGGAGTAGAAAGGGTCAGGTCTGCAGGGTCGAAATAGGCCACTTTTGAGTGGTCGATGCCTACTGAACCGCGAGTGCCGTTACAGTTGTTGATGAAATACTTATCTTTGCGTTCGAGCACCCTAAACGGACGGTCATAGGGTGGCTGGAAGGACTTCTTTTGTGCGTCAGCTCTGATAAACAAGAAGGGGCGAGTGCGCAAGTCTTTGTGTACTTGAGTCTGCCTCGGGGTGGTCCTCGTTGGGGTTAGCTTTAATCTGTTCATGTATGGTTTCAGACCTGCGACACGTGACGTTGGGTCTATCTCGCCAGTGGTTCTAGAATCCGTAACCATTTCACCTGGCAGGCGTGAAGTGGTGCCATAGACGAGTTCAGCCGGAGTGCAGCTGGTGTCTTCTTTGACGGTGTTATGAATGCCAAGCAGAATGAGTCGTAGGTTTTTCGATCAGTTTGGGCTAGATGTCGTATCAAGGATAGCGGCTTCAAGTTGACGGTGAAAACGATCCACTAGGCCGTTTGATGCTGGGTGATACGCGGTTGTTCGAAAGCGTTCACAGCCGAGTAAGTGCTGCAGGTCGCGAAACAACGTGGATGTGAACTGGGAACCGCGGTCAGTAGTGATGGAAACAGGTACGCCGAAAGAGGATACCCAAGTTTCCACAAACGTCCGTGCGATGTTCTCGGCTGAGAAGTCGCGCATGGGCATTGTTTGCGGCCATCGTGCGAAAAGATCAATGCACGTCAACAAATACGTAAAGCCGTTCGAAGGTGGAAGTGGGCCTACAACGTCAATGTGGACGTGTCTGAAGCGGGCGTCAGGTACACTGAAAGTGCCAGGAGTGGTGAGGGTGTGGCGGTATACTTTACTTCGCTGGCCGGACAGACAACGTTTGGTCCATTCACGTATGTCCTTGCGCATGTTTGACCAGAGAAAACGGTCACTGATTAGCCTGACGGTGGACCGGATGCTAGGATGGGAGATAGAGTGGAATTGATTGAAACCGTTTCGCCGGTAATTCGAGAGGACATAGGGTCGAGGTTTACCGGTCGAGATGTCACAGTATATTTTGGGGTCGCGGCGCAGGAGTGGTAGTTGAGCGAATTTCAGAGACTTGTGGGAGCGCAGTTGACTGAATTCCTCATTGTTTTGTTGTGCCACCGCTATGGCTTCTAAATCGTTGGGAAATGTTGACAGGTGATGGATGTGTGCGCGTGATAAAGCATCTGCGACTAGGTTGCTGGGACCATCTATGTAGCGGATGTCTGTCTTGAACTGGGAGAGAAAGTCTAAGTAACGGGTTTCTCTCGGGGAGTATCTATCTGGAGAAGTGTTGAAAGCGTGTGTTAGCGGCTTGTGGTCAATGATGATGGTAAATTGACGTCCTTCCAACACATGTCGGAAATGCTTGACGGCAAGGTAGATAGCTAACTATTCTCTGCCGAAGGTGCTATACCTCGTTTAGGGAGGTTGTAGTTTTCGGGAGAAAAAGGAAAGCGGTTGGATTTCATTGCCGATGACTTGCTGCAAGACTGTGCCGACAGCAGGCTGGAAAGCGTCGATCTTTAGAACTATCCATGCATGTTCATCAGTACTCAAATAGCCGAGGGATGTGGCGTTTGCCAGGGCCTGCTTGACGGAATTGAAAGCGGCGGTGGCTTCTGGAGTGAAGATGAACTTTTTGGGGTTATTCTGCAGCAAATCAGTCAGCGGTTTGAGCGTGCCAGAGCAACTGGGGATAAAGCGACGATAGTGATTGACAATCTCCAAAAATCGACGGGGGCTTTTTATAGATTGAGGCAATGGATAATCCCAAATGGTGTTGGCTTTCTCCAGTAGCGGTCTGATGCCGTCTTTATCGGTGCGATGTCCGAGAAAGTCAATGGAAGAGGCACCAAAGATGCATTTGATTGTGTTGATTGTGACGTTGTAATGGTTTGAACGCTCAAAGACATATTTCAAGTGAGACAGATGCTTCTGTTCACTGATGCTAACAACCAGTATGTCATCGATGCAGAAAAACACAAAGTCCAGTCCACGTAGGACTTGGCCGATGAAGCGTTGAAATGTTTGTGCAGCGTTCCTGAGACCAAAAGGTATACGAACGAATTCAAATAGGCCAAATGGAGTTGTGATCGCTGTTTTAGCGATGTCGTCAGGGGCCACAGGGATCCGGTGGTACGATTTGACTAGATCTAATTTGGAAAATTTCGTTTTTCCAGATAAGCCGATGGAGAAATCATGGATGTGCGGAATGGGACAGCGATCCGGCACAGCTGCGTTGTTTAGCGCTCGGTAGCTGCCGCATAGTCTCCAATCTCCCGATGTCTTCTTGGGGACCATGTGTAAAAGAGATGACCCTGTGCTGTTTGAAGAACGAATGATTCCAAGCCACAGCATTTCCGCAATTTCCTCTTTGGCGATCTTCAATTTCTCTGGAGGCAGCCGGCGTGGACGCACGAATCTGGGTGGTCCTTTGGTAATGATGAGATGGACAAGGCCATGTTTCGGCGTCGTGGTATCAGCTGCTGGCTGGTAGGTTCCGGGAAATTAATTCAGCAGCACCGTATACTGGTTGGCCTCTGGTAAAGCCGTTCGAAGTCCGATCGAACTGATGGTAGTGGCTTCACCTTGAACGCACAAAGTAGTGGTGCTGCCTACGAGTTTCCGGCGGCTGATGTCAACAGCCAAACCATACTTCGTGAGGAAATCGACGCCGATGATTGCGTGTTGAACGTTGGCAATAATAAATATCCAAGGGGAACTTCGGCGCAGTCCGAGGTCGACCGTCAAGAGGTGTTGGCTGCATGTCGCGATTTTGGAATTGTTAGCCGCCTATAGTGTGTACTCTACGGGTTTGAGGCCGCGTTTGAATTTACCTGGAGGTGTAACTCTGACCTCGGCACCGGTGTCAATGAGAAAACGGAGTCCAGTGGAGTTGTCGTGGACGTAGAATAGACGACTGTTGATCTGGCCAGCGGCAGTCGTCACCATTACTGGCCGGTTAGGTCGTTTCAATGATTCGCATTTCCCTTAGTGACCGGACTGGCGTATGCATATGGCTGCATGCATTTACGAGCACTGTCACCAAAACGCCTGTGGTAATAGCAGATGTTAGAAGTTTGAGATTTATAATTGGAAGGTCGCGGGCGAGATCGGGATCGGAAGCGCTGGAAGTGACGATCCTTCATAAGGCGTCCAGCTAAGTTATTCACAGTAAGTGTCAGCTGAGACATCTGGCGTTGGAGGTCATCGAGAGTATCCTGTTTTGGATCAGTGCGAGGAGAAGGGCCATGTAAGTGGCTGTTGGAACGTTTGTAGAAACATTCATGGACCTTGTCTGCTGTCTATGCTAACTTCTCCAGTGGTGTGTCGGGGTCTTGTACAGACAAAATTACCTAGGTGCTGAGTGGGAGGCACTTGGTCCATAGTTGCCCTAGGATAGGATAGCCTATGTTGTTATCGCCGACCAGAGATCTCATGTGGCGGAGTAACTGACAGGGGTTGCAATCACCCAACTCGACACCGGAAAGCAACTGTTGCAGCTTGGCTTCGTCCGAAGCCGTGGTACGCTTTAAAACTGCAGCCTTCAGTTCATCATAATGGGATTCTTCTGGCATGCGGTCGAGCATATCAATTACCTCGGAGGCGATGTCAGTGGGCAACTGTGTAGCGACGTAAGAGAACATAGTGGCCTGTGAAGTAATCCTAGGAAAACGGAAAAATGCTTCTACCTGAGTGAACCAAACGCGGGGTTGAAAACACGAAACTCAGGCAATTTAAGTTCAGTAGCGTTTTCAGAAAATAAACTAGCATCGGAATCAGAAATCGTTGCAAAATACTGGGAGTTCTGAGCTTAGCGATAACGGGACCAAAAAAATTTATATATGTACAATAAGAAAAACGAAAAACATTCGGGCTCACCAATTTATGTAGTGGATCTAAACGCTGTATATAATTCACGTGTGAATACAAAATCAAAAAGTGATAGAAAATGAAAATAACTGACTTACAGTAGTTCGTGGAGGTGCGTCGTTTAGAGTTCCACCATACGGAATGAAGTATCTAAATGATGCAACCTGTCGTATAGTTCCCAAGTAACTTTAGAAATCACAACGGAGATAATTCCGACGACAGATGAAATTGGAATTGTGCTGAAATGAATGCGTAATCCGTTAGCCGTTAACTCTCCCAAAAATCCGTACACACGTGACACAGAACGCAGAGAGAGTACACAGGGTTCGCGACCTTGGAGGTGTAATTTTTGTGTTGTTAACTGAATCAACTCACATGATTTAAACGAGTGAACATGTGAATTTGAAGAAGGTGAAAAGTGCGAAAAACAACGAAACTCATGCTGTACAAAACGCTACAACACCACCAAAATTTAATAGTTGGTTTCACTATCGCATTGGTTCCTCTTACGGGAACTCGTTTTGATGAGGTACAACAGTCGGGCTCCAAAGAACGATCCCTTGGTCTAGGAAGTGGTGTATTGTCACGCAATCCGGTGCACACCCATATACGCCAGTTACACAGTTCAGAAGAACAGAAGTCACTCCGTCAACTGACTTCAAGGACTGGCAAACGTATTGAACATATCCTGAATGAGCGATAACACCCTGCCATATACGATACGTCCATTCAGAAAGAGATAACCGACTATTCCTATAACACAGTGGAAGATTAATCGGACGCATCCTATATCCAAAAATAAAACTTGGTTCAGTAAAGCCAGTGTACTCGATCATATCATCTACGTAACCGAAAAGTGCCGGGTCGAGTGAACCTAGGCTACCAGTCAAGAATAGTGCAATAGGTGGACGGGAGATATACGATCGATAAAGGAAATCGACGTGCGTACACGCGGCTTGTTCTGTGTTCTTCTTCCGTTACTTCAACACTCAAAAACGCGCCTGCTCCTGACTACTGACGAGTAGTATAGTGTGATCGGACGTTTTCACTACGCCTGCCATTATATCTACCCAATCTAACGGATGCGTAAACGTATACGACCGTTAGCAACAGAGTGGGGTACGAACCACCACTACTCCTCAAACGTGGCAAATAAAAAGTGAGTTGCTTGGCTAGGATAAGACAAACATAACAAGCACACACTCACCAATAACTTTCGAAAAGTACGCACATGTTAACTCAACGAAGTAACTGTAGCACTTCCTAAAATATAATGTTTCAAGTGGTTACAAATCCTGAAGGAACTCATAAGAAAAAGGATGTAGCGAACAAGCTCGTCTTCGGCCATCCATCATCAGGCCGATTACACAACATGTATAGGAAACATGTATATGAACCAGTAAAATGGATATACACAAAAAGGAGCCGCAGAAACGAGCATTATATCCTTTAGCCGTAAACACAAGACTAAAGTAGAGTTAAAACAGACAGTTTAACAGCATAGAATGTTCGATTGATAACCGTATTAAGTCTTCCAGTGATTGGTTTGGCATGCTTTTGAATGGTAATGAAATAAATACTGCCTTACTGGTGAGTCGTCGGGAATTTGGCTAATTTCAAGTTGATTATTACTCCCATTTGATCGAAACCTTCACATTCAGACAGACTTTCCGGCCAGCCTCTTTCGAAAAGATGCACTGGACTCGAGTTCCGCTCTCGTTAGAGCACGTTAGTAATACATATTCTTGACACGGCTGAGATAATAACTGCGGCTACGCTGGCATGAGGCAACCGTGTCGACCACTGTGCCATTGACCTCACACCAGGCACGACCGAATTGTCATATCTGAACGCACAGCCAGTTCCGCTTGGGAGTAGTGATAAGGTCTTTGAATCGCCTCGATAGAGGTTGGATGGAAAGCCTATCTGAATGCGAAGGCTGCGATCAAACGGGAGTGACTTTCAATTTGAAATACTAACTTCTTTTCAGTTAGGGTCGTTTCATGCTGTTTCTCGGGACGTTGCATAGTCTTGTCTACAAAACTCTCTGGATAACCATTTCGTAAGAACAGTGTGCATAGGAACGATAGTTCATTGGAAACCGTATCCTGTGTACATATTTTCATGCCTCTACTAGTCTAACAGTTTATGAGATTTCTTTTCTGCCTTCGAGGGACAAAGCTGCTGAAATGGATATACTGCCCATTCCAGGTCTCCTTCCTATAGATTTTGCGTTGAACCGATCCACCAGCACGTTGCCGGATGAGTACGTCCAGGATGGCTAGTTGATCGTTAGGTGCAGCTTCTAGTGTAAATGTTACGTTCGTATGGACCGAGTTGATAATGGCCAAGATACCCGTTGGGTTAGCATTTTCGCTAACTATAAATATGATATCATTCATATATGGCTTAGGAACAAAATCTAAGAATGGCTTCTTCTAACTAGTCATTCATAAGCTTCACCATGAAAATGTCTGCAAACAACAGCCCCAATGGGGATCCTGTTGCCACACCATCCATTTGTCGATATAGTTCTCCATCGAATCTAAATTGTATGTTATGAGTACAAAATTACAATAGCTGTTTTAATTCCGGTGGGGTATACGGACATCTAGGTTGTTAGTCACAATGTAATCACATAAACAGTCTATCGACTCCTCCAGTGGGACGTTTGCAAACACGGATGATACGCCCAAAGAAAGCATTTGTTGTCCGGTTAGGTTTAGCCCATTGATTGTACTAATGAATTCAAAGGAGTCTCGTAGGCTTTGTTTTGACAACCTCTACCTGACGGGCTCAAGGAGATACGACAACAATTTGGGTGGCGAGTGGTATGCTGAGTTGCACATGTTTAAAATAGGTAAAAGAGGCATACTCGCTTTGTGAACTTTCGGCAATCCGTAAAGCCTGGGAATTGTGGTTCCAGTGGGTCGAATGCGTGGTGAACGTCTTCTGGCAGAATCGGTGGAACCTTATAGATATCAGCAGCCGATCGGTCTACGTTGACCTGATCAGCCATATGACCTACAATGACACTCCTGATTGATTTTATTCCACCTATCCCAGTCCATGCTGAGTTTTGTTCTATGATCCTTCTAAACAAATGCCGTGTAGTACGATCCAAACGGTTTGTTGAACAACCGCAAACAAACGAGTGAATAACTTACCCATTATAGCTGTTGACGTTACGGTCAATACTGTTGATGTAAAGACAAATAAAGCCTAGGTTACGGGCTTTCTCTCTTTTTGCTCAATACTGTGGCCATTTCCTACTCATCGTATCACAACGGAATTCAGACTTGCGACACAAAGTTTTCAGTTGAGATGTACCCATTTTAGTTGTGAATGATAATGCCACAACTGATATTTTGAATAAATGGATATAAACATCTATTTACTGAAGCCTGACGTCATTATTCGAATGTACGCTCAACAATTTTTCGTGGGAATCTTGGTAACTAGCCAAGTTCACTACAAGTGTTCACACTTAAAGAAATGGAGATAGGTGAAGTCAATCTTCTGTTGCACTATCAGTGTCACTGAGCTAGTACTCAACCAAATTTGTCGAAAGACGGAGCAGTGGGCACCAGCGCGCTTGGATCGTAGTATGCTGAAAGTCTTTTTAATGGAAACTACTTGAGGCCACTCTATGGAGTTATTTTAAAAGGCCCGCAAACGTTGGAGTGGATTTCAGATGTCTACGGATTCTCTACACATGATCATTACACCGGCCAAATAAGGTTAAGATACAGATCGACTAATTTCACATTCTATCGAGTCTACAGTGTTCATTACAGCTAAGTCTAATATACTGGCTAGTTCAGATTGAATTAGACATACGAAGAGGCTTCAACTGAAACGCAGTTGGACTGACCGGAGTTTCATTCAAAACGTGGCTGGCGTAACCACTGTATAACGTAACAGAATATATGACAACCCAAGTCCGAAGCACATTTACGTAGTAACAGTTTATGCAATCATGTTGGCGAACCAAAAGAACATATACAGTTCTACCCGTGTCAGTTTATTATGTCCAATATATTATCCTTTACACTTGTCATACACAGGTGGATTGTGTATTTCGCATTCTGTAGCCGAAAAGATCGCAGGTTGTTTAACATCAAGTATTCCCTGTATATCAAGGAATATCGCAAAATTACTCGGTACCATAACACCATTTACTCACCCAACCCAAGTACACCACATCTGTGATCACAGTTTTAAATATACACCGCACAATGAGCAATATTCACTTAGGGATCAATCGCTCAGTTCAGCCATGGTAAAGTAAACGTCTTGTGTATAATTGTATCATTTATGTCACTAGGATATGCTAAATTTGCGCATTTCGTTAGCATTGTATATAGATGGAATATTCTTCCTAAAGCTCGTCTAGTGCATCGGTCAGACGCACTGTCACTGATTTTTTTAAATAGAAATGTATGAGGAGGAAATCCGATGGACGTTTGACTGAGAACTTTCTTTCGTAAACGGCTATTAACGAATCAAAATGACTACTTAGCTGTTCCGGTACAGGGACGACATCGTTATCACAGAGTACAATGACTAACAACGAACAAGAAGATAGCTAAGTCTATGTAGAGGTTAGTTAACGATGGACGTTGATTGTATTGCACTGCTGAAGGCACCAGCTTCCATACCTTTTCTCTTGACTTGTATAAAACTGTCGTAGAACCGATGAGAACATCAGGAGTCTCTTCTAGCCTGTAATTAAGCATGTGTACTATGCCGGCATTTTGCTAACACTATGTACACATAATTAATGCCATGTGAGACGTTACAGTAGCAGCATCTACGTCTCAAACTCTGGAGCGGCAGCATCGGAAGAGTATCAATCCGGGCCTAAGTCTGGGATAAAGCTACATCCCGCAAATACTATCCATAACTACTGCACACCTGCGGTTCTACTGTCCAAAACTGAGAATGTTTAAGTACTTCTGATTAGGTGTTGTAAGGTTTAGAAAGAAGAGGCAAGTGGGAAGATTTTGATTTTTAGATGGTCAGCAGTAAAATGACTGCGAGAAAGAAAACTATGGGACAACCATCGGAACAGAAACCCAACCCCACCTATCAAGCATACGGTTGCATTGTAACGCAGAGTAGACAACTAGCTAATATCCACAGTGAGTTTTAGGATACCTTCAGTCCACCGCAATAATCCCAGTGACCAATTTACTGGAATACTCGGTTTGGTGTCCTGAATGAAGTCATTACGTCTGCGCCTCAATTCAACCACATATGAAGCGGTTACGACAGATTCCACATTGGGCACATTAGTCAACTAAGTGTCCCAGAATCATAATTTCCTAAGAGTCACAAAAAATGTACAGGTTAGTGGAAGTTGGAGATGTTTATGTACATCTGGATTTGTATTGCATAGTTCAGGAATAAAAGACAAATCGAGAGACTGTCTCAGTTTTAGGGAGTCAGCAACAGAAAGACTGGTAAATCAGTGAATAACGAGTGGATTGCAACATGAAGCAGACCAGCAACAACAGTGAGGTCGACAGGATCTCTATTCCACCGCAATGAGCCAGACGGCTAAATTGTCTGAATACCCGGTTTGGTAGTTTGAAGATGTGACAGGTTTTCGCCTGAAATCCACTACCGATGGTGCTGTTGTCAAACTCTGGCAGGTTGTTCCAATTTGGGCATACGCGAACGCTAAAAGCGTCCCCTGCAAGTCATGTGGTTCGTTCGGTGAGTTACACCAGAATAATCCATTTTCCTGTGAGATAAGTAATTTTGTTTTGGATGTTGGGGTTGACGGACGATACCAAAATCAAGTTTTCTCTGATGCACTGAGCTGTCCAGTTTGCGCAGCTGACCGGGATAGGGGAGAGAATGTATTGCCGTAACCTGTTTTGCAACCCTACGTTGTACTTTTTCAATAAGAGTAAAGTCCTTCACGAGATAAAGACGACAGCCTGGATGCTTAGCACAAGATCAGGGCGCACTAGCGAGATAAACGTAATAGTGAAACAATTTAAATGAAACCATTTAAAGCGTCTGGTGAGCAACCCAAACATTGAGTTGGTGGTCTCCACCATTAACGCACCGCTGGCAGACAGGCTAAGGTTGTTCGAAACAATGGTGCCCAAATCACGATCGTGTGTGGTGACATACAGTCTTTCGTCCCCAGGACTTAATCTGCTTGAATTAGCCGATTAATAACTATGAATAAATGTCTACACGATGCGGAAACCATTTACCGGTTTTCTTTCATTAGAGTTTCTCAATTATTTCCGTTATACTAATGATTTATGGCCCTCATTAACAAGCTAGCTACTTCTATCCTGTAATCAAAAGAACCGCATGAAAAAGAGTAATCACGAGGTTAATTTCAATCATGAATTGCACACGAAGAGAAAACCGAAGTGAAAGTAACGCGAGCAAGCAATAGATAAAAGAAACACAGTAGTTATGTACAGAGTAAACAGAAGGAGATTAACTCGATCCCATATAGTTCACGCATTTAGAAGGGTCGGAGGGGAAGAATTTTTGACATTGGGTCATCAGGCGTTTGATAGCTTGAATGTATTTACGCTGCGTTTCGTCGTTCAGCACGTGTGCGACGTTTTTTGCGTGTATCTTTTCTTGGGCAGTGCGTGAGTGAATACCGTGATTTGTAACACCAAGTGGCCAAGGAGCGTTCCCGATAGCCAGTTCAAGATAGGCATCATTGGCCTAAAGTACAGAGGAACAAAAAGGATAGAAAAACCAGATAGACAAACCACCTGTTGTTGTCGTCGAAGGTGAGTGGTACCAACAAACACAGATGGCAGTGTAAGAATAACCAGCTGACTACGATAAGGACTAGGCTAATGTATAGAAAATCTGCAGAATTGAGAAAGCAGATGTAATCGTCAAAGACTGACTCAATCATAGTGTATCAGTTGTTCACATTTCCATTGGAGAACGGGCGAAACACTTTTAATATCAACCTGTTTTTTGTATACTTAACTCTTTTACCAAAAAATCCGCTAAGTGAAAACATTACAAAATAAAAATTATCTCTCACGTGTTTACCGAGAACCGTATCGACTGTCTGCACTGTTACAGACCAACATAAGAAACAGGTCAGACATCATGGAAAGTTGTGTTCATTTCCTCGTTAGCATACTCGTTGAATATTAGTACAAAAGAACAAAAGTAAACAACTGTAACTAAGGCTATACTGGTGTGCGTTCCACTGTTTAACTAGATATGTTAGAAAACCCATGAGGAAGTGAGAACCAATGTGACGACCAACAGTGTGAGCAAATACAAAGGATGTCTTGGGCTAGTTAAATAAGTAAACGCTGTCACAAACGTTTAAAAGCTAGAAGTTGGTCACAGGCATCCAAAATATGACGGCACAAATCTTCTTCACCCGAAGAAACCTGGAGGAAAGTTCATGCAAGGAAACTAGAGAGACCAGGATGTCATCGTCCCAATCAAAAAATAGAATAGAGATGGCAAAGAAAATGGCCGAATCTGAAATAAACAACCCACAAACCAACAAATCCGTCATGCATCGTCAGCGGATTGCATTTTGTGTTTTACAGGTCACATCCGTAGAACAGAAGATTGAAAAGAGTTCTTTCGACCTGATGTCTAAGTTGTAATTCACCACTTTCTGAAGTAGCGACAGTTATCGTGTTGTGTAAACTATATCTGTGTAAACTGTACCAGTGGAGTGCTCGAGGGAGTGGTTTCAGTTCAATCCATCGATGTGGTATGTTCTGTGCGCTTATCAGTCTGCATCGTCATCGTGTTCACCGGTTCACAAAGGAGGGCGTTTTATGTGCGTGCACAACATCGAAAATAGCGGTACTGGTAGAGATAAGTTTGTTGATTGTCAAGCTGACAGGTTCGTCGAGATAATTGTATGTAAGTACAAAGTTAAGAATAGTGTGGTGGCGACTGTGTGTGTGTGTTGCCTTGCATTATCGTCGTATGATATGAGGGCTGTTCCGACGGTATGACTGACAGTGCCACTATAGGGTAAAGTATACGTCCACCTGATCAAACACTAGACAATGTGTGAATGCGTGGACTGTGCGTCATGAACGGCAGATCATCATCACTAAAGAGAGTAGATTAATGGTTTAAAAGTATGTCTAACGGCCATAAAACTATGATAAAAAAGAAGATGCAAGCCCCACTTCCAAACAGTAAGTGAAAAAGAGAGAATGTGGCCTTATACATGAAACGCCGCCACCAAATTTGAGCGGTCGATAACAAAATGATTACGCCCTAAAAATAGACGACCGAAAAGTAAGAGTAAAGCGGCAACCGGAAGACAGCTTCTTCGTGGTTTTCACTGCATCACTTCGTCAGCTGCGCTCACTTCGCATAAAACTCAGTAAAAAAACCAGGACAATGAGCCCGAATAGCCACCACCTGCCCCAACGCTGGCAGCCACCGATTCTGCGAATGACGAAAGCCTCAACACGGGAGACGAATTTGAGCTATCGCAACAAGCCAACCCGTAGCTTTCTTCATTTCATGTCGACTTATCAGTAGACCATCTTGAACCATACGCCAATCGCCGGCGAGATTCGTAAAAAACAGTCGGCCTGGGGGAATGATTGGTTATCATTTGTAGTGCGTGGACAACCATTTCAGTTTATGCATCTTCAAATATCGAGCGATTTGTTCACGATGCTAAAACTGAATATCCGCCCTCCAAACTTGAAGTTATTCATCCACAGATGATGCCCGATGCCTGTGACTGGGAGCAGATGCCCATGGTCGAATATCCGAAAAAGGCGTACATCCACCTTTTGGAGTAGCCATGGTTACTAGCCGTAGGGTTCCACCGCTCGTATAATTGTGTACGTACGAGCTCCTTAAGCTTCAGAGGCCTATCTGTCGCCAGAAATGACCAAAGTGGAGGAATACTGTCTCGTATTTGAAGAAACGAGTCTCTATTTTATTTCTCACACCTCTACTGCCGATTATTCCATTTCCTAAGTAAAGGACTCATCTAAAAACACTCACAGCCTTGTTAAATCTACGTGGCGACAAGCTGCAAAGCAGTTCCTAGAGCAATTAGCAAGAAGCAGGATAGTTAACAACGCCATGTGTCGGCTGGTTGCGAACAGCAACACCTTATCGTTGGCGTAATCCAGATCAGCCTTTTGCCAGACAGATCTACACTAACATTCTGTGAATAAACTAGACTGCTGTCCACTACTTCATCTAGGATAAAAACTGAGGACAGTACTCTTGACGCTCTTAGTGCTGTATCAGTCAAACAGTTACACACGGACTCCAACCTAAGTTACAGTACGAGGATACAGTACCGACTGTACGTTCACATGGTTGTTCGGTAGATCCATGCGTCCGCAGAACCCTAAAATTGCACCTCGATTCAGAATCGAATGCGTGTTTATAACCATGAAAAATGGCGACAGGAGGTGAGGCGCCGCATCGGAAGTTAACTAACAGTAGGTGTCTGCTTAACAAGAACCCATCTAGTGTGAAACTATACATTCTGTTCCTTAATGTCTGTCCACAGGCATAATGGGTGCCTGAATTTTGGCCACAATTAGGCCCAAGCTCCCTTGTGTTTTCCATACGAGCTGCTGATCCTCTTAATGAATATGGAAACCATTGCCCATTGTGTTCAACAGAGGGGAACGCCCTCACCTGTTCACAACAGTTATAACAACTGCGCCAAAGCATCGACTAATATCACAACACGCTCCTTGAGAAGTGCCTACATAAGGTAGCCAGGGCTAGCAGCCTTATGTCGACTAGAAGCCAAGACGTAAATGTACATATTTGTCTGCGCAGGTGATACGGAAACAAGTGACGGTAACACGATAGAAGCAAAATGTCATCTGATCGGACACCTTGAAATGTTCTCCGCAACTATCAAACTTTCCTGAATTGTTACGTTAAAGTGCAATTTCTATCTAACTGATGGTTTCACCAACAGATGAATGCTTCGGTCAGTGATAAAAGTTAGCCTAAAGAATGTGTTAGTATTCCCTGAAGCAGACAGCTTTCGCTTCGTTAAGTTTCCCAATCGACAATCAGGCTGAGCATGAGCTTCTTACGGATAATACTCCTCAACTTGTTAAGTGAGCTGCCATAAGGAATGTTGCGTCCAACATCCAGTAACTTTGTGGATTGTTCGGATATCCAATGTTTGTTGTGCTGATAATTCATCATATCAAATACCCGAGAGTCCACTGCCTGAGCTGCTTTTGAAATCTCAGGTCTGTACGATCACTACCAAGCAGACAATACGGGTATGGTCAGGTAGATACGTTGACCACTGTCCTGAATTCTAGTCTCCGAAATACAACGGACAATGACTTCCAGTCGATCTAGCGTCTGAGTGGGAGCGGATCGTTGATTTATCTTGGAGTGTGAATGTTATATGTAACATCAGCTCGCATTCTAGATGGAATTTATCGAGACAATGCAAAAATGATTACCTACAAATTTCTGGAACCGGACGGCATTTGTTAGAAACGAGGCACAGGAGCGGCTTAATAGGTAAGTTCAAAGAGACAGCGAGGAGTGGGGGTCAACACATCGGATGTAGTGGATGGGGCGACCCGTTTTATGTTATAAGGTGATCGATACAGTATTATGAATACTGTGAAAAACCATGTCTGTTGGAGGATCAGGTACTGCCAGAACTCAGACTTAGGTATGAGAATTACGAGAGTTTTCAATCAAAGCCCTTCACCCACAAGTCTGTATCGCAAGGCAACAAGTAAATGGCAGCGAACTAGAACAAGTGTAAGCTTTGCTCACATCCTAAACCTAAAGAACTAGGAGACTGTCAGATTTATAACTATTGACATGTTTGACACAAATGATTCGATTGATGTAAATGTTCAGTTTAACCAGATAGGTCATCAAGGTGCGCAAGCCATCACAAAGTATTAAGGACAGGACTGTTCGTAACGAGAATCGCTGCTCGGTTCTGCACATTTGTGCCTCGATTGTGGTGCGACAAACGTATTCCTCCTACCCAACGGGACTGTGTCTTGTGGCTTCGCTAGAGAGACTCAGCCTATCCTCAAATCGCGACAGACTTCATTGCTCCGACTGCCCGTGTTCACTGTAACCATCATCGAGACCTACTGAACTGTCACATCTCACATATAAGACCGATCATGCACCAACACAGCGCTACTATATAAATTGCTTGTCGCTTCATACATATAGGCAGTTCTGAAGCGTGATCGTCAGTTTCAAAACAACTTCACAATAGCTAAAAGTATGTCCAGTTCTCGTATAAATATGTCTCTTGTGAGGGTTGTCATAACTCTTCCTTTTTTAGGTGAACTAGGCTAGGTAATACTGGAGAGACTATTGTGTACATAACATGCTATCGGTTAATAGTTTGGCAGATGTGTAAAGTTAGAAGACTTAATTGTGAAAAGGCTGAGCTTCGACTTCTATCAGTGACCGGAACAGAATGTGTAGATGTGGAAAGTGCTTCACCAGCTAAACCACAAAGAAACGCCGAAAACTCATAAACTAGGAACAGGAACTACCAACCCAAAGCGAATAAACTGAGTGAGTGTCACAGAAGGATTTCTGAAGCAGTTTCCACAACTGGGCTGGTCGAAAATTCGTAGATCAAATAGTGGAGCGACTGTCACCTGTAGACGTCCCGTTACTGATACCGGTTGTAGTTTAGTGAAATTCCAAAATTTTCCCACTTAAATCTCATTTTATGCAGCTTTGTGTTCAGTAAATTATTTTATTTTTATTAACTGTCCGCTTTATGAGCAACCGTTGACTCGCAAACTATCTTAAGACTCAATAAGATCAAACAATATCAGCCAGCACTAGCAACTCTACAAAGTCAAAATAAACTCATAAGAGGGTGATCGACATGTACACTACTTCCCTTTTTTCATAAGTAACAGTATTCCATTGTGTACAGCAAAGATCTTGCAACACTTTCGGATATTGTTCAAAGTGAATAGTCACTCTGTAACGCCAGAAAAAATCTGTGCACACCGGTCTGATTGTCGTTCTGTTTGTGTAATCACCCGTCAATAGTACACAGATCTTTCACTCAAATTTCTAACTGTCCTAATTTGAACATTGTCACAGCTCTGATTTCGTTACAGCAGCCCAGAAGTAACTTTACCACACGGGTTGATCTTGAACAACCGTAATCTGGAATAGTGTACTGGTCACAATGACTACCCACGAGCCTTTTTTGTGGGTTCAATCGCCTGATTATCGTAACTTTAGTGTTGCGTTCGTTCATTCTTGCTACCACATATAGCTCAGTAAGATAGGATTGTCTAATTAGGCGATTCAGTGGCTACTACAGACGTATTGAATAGAAACGAAACAGACACCAGAACAAGTGGGGAAAAGTGCCTTCGTACACCTTACGTCCTTACGACACCAGCTGGGACGGTCAATATCTGCGTTAGCATGCTCCATGCATAAAACGTTCCGTTGCCTCCCGTTGCATCTTGTTATATACGCACATGGAGATGACATGTGCGTGTCTGTGCGGCTGGCCCGTTTGCGCACAATTCGCCACTCATGGCATGCCAGTGCACCGATAACCTTGTGCCCGTCTGTCTGATCGGATTGGGACATGTGACCTCCCGGACTGAACACGTGAGTTTTAGCCTGCTTACGCTTGCGTGTTGTCATTGTACAGGCTACCGTCTTACTGTACAGTCGTGTCTACTTGCTACTGCCTGCAGTTCTTACATTACACTTGTTTTCGGTACAATATAACACTGCTGCTTAGCTGTACCTACCTGCAACATTCATGATAAAACACCTGCATAATCAACTCGATACAATATGCGATTAGGAGTATTGTTAAAATTAAGGGACACAACCAACTGTACTTGTATATCTTCTGTCCTTGTAACGATAGGGATTCTGGTTACCTTTGATTCATGCTATACTGTTCTCACTAAGGTAACGCAGAACGTGAGCTTTGTACAGTTTTATTATCCTGCTCTTTTGACTCACTGTAATAAATAGATATATGGCCGTCTAAAATTTACAAAAGCTGTTGAGTGGGCAAGAGCCAAACGTTCGATAGTGCGCATCAGGACATTGCATCTTGCTCATTCGATTAAACTGATTCATGATAAACTATAGCACTGGACGGTAGTTAAGTAGTGACAAATTATGGGTAACGCAGATTCTGTTACATCAACGTCCCTATGGTAACCAGGGTAAAGAAAAGTGGTCAAAACGCCTAAGTGCTTAGGCCTCAAAATGGACGAGCATGTGCCTAGGTGAGTTTAAAAAAAACTTATCATAGTCCAGTGCCGCGACGAGTGTTGATTGACTGGTAAATTCAATCAAAAGGTCACAGCGCAAATTGGAACCTAACTTTTAAAATCATGTTTCCTGAACCTAAACCACAATTCTTGGAGTTTACTGAAGCAGCAGCGACTAATCGTTTCAAGTCGGCATTATGTATATGGGAAGAAATATTACTGAATCTTAGGGAGCTCTGGGCATATTAGGTATCCACCCCAAATGCACAGATTGGTGTTCATTTTTGATTACGTCTCAAATCTGATTACAGATATCACTACAAACCTGTTACAGAAGACTTAATACAAACAAGTTTACGATAAAAATGTCGACTACGCCTGACCACGGTTTCGAGTCCTCGGTGTTGTGCTGTCTAAAGCAGAATTGCCTCATATTCTTATCCGGCTCAAGTGTGACCTATTCTGTCCCACATGGTGTAAAAGTCTTGAAAAAATAAGCTAACATTAAGGGTATTACAATGTTAGATTCACTAACCTTCAGATAATTTCCGTCCATCATGAGTGTGATGATTTTGACCAGCGAGTCCAAAATATCATCACGACAACACTAGAAAACATAAGACGTCAAATTTGTAGAAAAAGCGACCATACCCTTTCCTGAAGTGCACGCAGTAACGTTTTAACATATTCGACGGTCTGAGTATACGTGGCGCTGGCGATTTTACCAGAATACGACAATTTTTCCTCCTTCGGCCTCGCATTCAACGCATGACCCCATTTGGATAGAAGAAACTGTGAGAACGGAAATAGAATAGATAAGTAGAAAACAAGTTATAAACTCCGTAAACCCAGTACAAACAGAATAGTTTGCAAT
>LUCH01006127.1:0-14057 GCA_013368495.1 Paragonimus heterotremus | reverse complement strand
GTGGTCGAAACCAGCAAGCTCACATGGGTTGAATTTGAATCGCATAGCAGGGCGTGCTGCTGTGTTGTTGACGCCGTTTTAGTTTTCGTTTGTGTAAGTCGTGTACATGGCTTACTGCAGCCTTTGCCGCATGTTTGTTTGTGTTGTTTCCTTTTACAGGACTGCTGTTGAAACCCCTAGTTTGGAAGAACGCTATCCCTTGAGGTCGCGACGTCGTCATTCATAACATGAGAAACGGTTAGGAAATCGAACAACAATATTGGATAAAAAAATCAACAATACGAATACAAGACAAACGACATACTGCCTGAGGTCAAAGAAGTAACCACCCATTGAAACTGAACATATCAAATGAGCAACAGCTTTGAAGATTGTTTGCAAATACAAATGATTTTCATTAGAATAGACTTTGAATATAATACAGTGTTTGTTTGGAAGTTGTAAAGTGGAACAGAAGACCCTCTGAACGGATCGGATAAGCATCACAGCGGAATATAAAGAATGCTCGTATTGCATGGTATACTAGGTACTTCAAGAAAAAAGTGTGATTACGCCAGAGTCGTCGTAAAAATGAGCAAGCATTGTAAAGACTCCAGCTATTCGATGAACTACCTGTTGACCTCCGAAAGCTCATCATCATGTCTAATAGCACACCGCGTTATGCAGGTGAGAACGGCAGTTCAAACTGATTAACTGAAACCTATCATCCATTCAGAAGATATCGAACTATCGACGAAATACCAGAGACTGTGGTGACACCACTTGCACATTAAAGCTCCCGCATTCAGCGTCAGTTATGGGGTGCAATAAGATCTCATTCAGTGCCAACTGGAATAAAATAGGACAAACTGTACAACCCTACGTTAAAAATGAGTCACGTGGAAGACATACATCCACAAGCTTCAACTTAGTCAGAGGTCAGAGCACAGACTGTTTATGAGATAATACAATACTTCTTGGGTACACTCTTGCCTGTTATACAGTCAGAGTCCAGCCCTGTCAACATTATTCAAGATCCCCTGATGTTTAAGATGACAGCGTTCACGTATGTGGGAGAACGACGCAACCACGACCCGGGCGAAACCAGGAAAGAAAGCGACGGCCGACTTCCTCAGAATTATTGACAGCAGTACATAGACGACGGATACTCATATTTAACTACCGTATAGCCATGAGAAAATAGAAAAAAGCACGCTCTCAGTAAGAGATAGAAAAAAAGCAATGGAGCTGAATAAAACACTGAACATATAAGTGCCCGCAAAGTGTAAGTAAACAATCGGGTTGCATGTGAGAACAAGGCAGCATCCACGAGCTGACATTTTTGAGATTTTCACTGGCTTGCCTCAATAGCTACACTTGTTTGACAGGCTACAAAGTAAAAAAAGAGACATTCTCGCCACTGAGTCTAAATAACCACTGACAGTGCGTGTCATGGGGGTTTTATAAAGGAAAATGAACCTGACCTACAGTTGAAAATCTGCGGGATATAAATATTTACTTGTCATTTACAAACAGGAAGTTGACTTGGCAATCCGTGTGTGCCGTCTGTCAAAGGGTGTGTCGGAGAGAGTGGCCCTAACAGTAATCACCTTACACGATGATGTATTAGATTCCCAAACTTTGTATGGACATGCTGTTTACAGTTAGAACAGCAAGATAAGTGCTCGAAAATAATGCTGTGACCCAAAGCGACACGTCGAAGCTAAGTTACTAAAACACACAACTTTTGTCATAAAACATGTTAACCGACAGACTGAATGCTGTAAAGACTGCCCTAGATTAGACAGAAATAACCAAGTGTTAATCAGAGCTCAAAACCGCGACCACGTTACCGCTTCAAGCTGACAACGCAAAAAGAGACCGTAAAAATTACGATGTTTTACCTTTAAATAGCGAAGAACATGATCCGTAACCTTCTCACGAAAACCTTCCTCCAGCTCGGCTGTTATGGTGACAGGAGTAAGTTTACTGATGGCTACCACAGTGGATGTAGCGTCATCTGTTGCTGTGCCCTCACGATAAACCACAAAGCGAGCAAGATCCATTTTCATTCTTTCTATTTCTTCTGCATCCAAAACCGTTTCTTTTGTCTTCACATCAGACACTGGTGTGTCACCTGATTGTGCGTCGGCAGCTGTTCTTCCGCGTCCAGAGGAATAAAATTCTTCATCTTCTGCATCGTCAACCTAAGCCAGAGGTTACTGAACAATATCTAACTTACCTTATCCAATGCAGCAATCAAGTCGTTCCGCATGCCTTTGGACTCCGGTTCTAGCAACTGAAGGCGTTTCAAGCGTTGAAACGTATCGTAATCACTTTCACCAAATAGACGAATAGGTTGATTACGTTCACGAAGGATTCGTACAACCTGAAAATTAGTCTTTTGAAAGAAGGAACTCACCTCTTTCCGCGGCATCAATTTGCCCTTTTCACGCTCTTCACGGCTTCTCTCTTCAAATTTTTTCAGTAGCAAATTCTCCTCTTCGTTCTGTGAATGGCCATGGCAAAGAGGCAGTTGAACATACCTTATTAAACCAACTCGAATCGATCTGTTCTTCGGAGTTATCTTTGTTACGCTTGGATTTTGCGAGATATTCCTTTTCTTCTTGTTCACGTAGAGCTGACCGCTTGAAATATTTATTATCACCCTACGAGTGATCTCAGATTATGATACGAAAAAAAACTCACCACCAATTTATTACTTTCAAGGTAGTTACGTTTTTTCGCTATTTCTGCTTTCAAAAGATCCATTGAACAGAAGCAGTCTAATTAATTGACTGAAACAACATAAAGGAATAAAACTTGTTACAACAATAAAACTGACAAAAATATAGGCATTCAATAGAACTAGAGACAACCAAGAGACTTCATTCTATCAGCGAACGCTGTTATGCTCATCGGGACTGGAATATAATTTCCGGGTTTTGATTCGAAACAATGAATTCCTGATCGTGAACGCTAAATAACTTGAAGTTACAAAAGGCCCAGATAAAAACTGTAAACGAAATTTAGGTAATCCTGTTTATATTACCGTCTTAGGTGCTGCCACCTTCAGTATAGGTCACACAGGATCCAACGCGTAAAAGCAGGTCAATCGACGGCTCCCTTGCCACACCTTGCATAATGGACGGTTTTGTCATCAGAAGCCTCACAACACGTTTAGTGTGATGTACTTGGTACTTTGTATTCCACGCCAAAAGTTTTGCCACTGTGGCCAACTGCTAATTGGTGTAGCATTCACATTACGGAAACGTCACAGCATACGTCCACAAGGCAATACTTTGCATGATATAAATGAAAAACCGAACATGTACACCGTTCATCTAATCTCAACAACCATCACGGAAACTTACAGTGAGCAATGAAAAATGGATTACGCCAAGATTTTTCATCTGCTATATAACGATAAGGCGTCAGCTGCATTAAAATCGCATTAACACCAGGGCATCTCGTCCAGGGTTTTCAAACATTAACTCACATTCATTTTGATGGAGTATCTCTTTGACCCAGTAATTCTAAGAGGACCTGAAGAATGAACCACCCACAACGTACCGACCTATTGATTTCATTTTACCGTTGGTATCTTTAAATTGAAGAAGAGCATCAGACCGTGCGAGTTATCCAAAACGAGCCTGTCTCTGAACATCCCGGATGCTCATACTGCTCAGCATCTCAGTAAACACTACCTTGGTATGGAGTTGAAGGTCACGCATCCTCATGTACGAATGACTTGAGACATTCTCATGAGACACCTTTCTTCTCATCATCGACATTAAAATGTCAATGGTTCACAGCAGTACATAACTGTCACATAAACACGGTAAGAAAGCACGTTCTAAGTGGGAGGCAAAAAAAGGAGTGAAATCTAAACGCTAAAAATACTTGTTTAAACTCAGGTGTTTAACACCACAGTACCTGCATCTTGCAAACAAACGACCGCTCTGTAGCTGAAGGCAAGGTATCGTCAGCAAAGCAGCTTCCTTGTAGCTTTTACTGCCCCATATCAATAACCAAGCTAATTTCACAGACAACTCGGCAGGAAAACAAATATCGTGGACTGTAACAGAAACAGTCGATGACAGTAAGCTAATCCTATTAAGGCCTAATCACAGCAAGTTCGAAGATGATGATATTCTCAGTGTTAGGAACAGACAGAATTCTAAACGACTTCATAAGTCAGGGCGGTCTAACAGTCGTTTTGAATGACCCATGTCCACGTTCAAACACCAAACGAGATCACCAACCCAACAATGTCTTTCGATTAGTACCGAATACAACGGACCGTTTTTCAGTACAAATCAACGCTCAAACAAGATATCCTCACTAGAAAGATATCACGGGAATGTTCCTGATTAAACTAAAGATAATTGATAAGGTGCATTTTTAACAATCATTCTAAGCATTGTCTGAAAGATTCTGATAAAACTCGTCTCATGGACAATCCCCGATTGCAGTGCAAACTTTTGTGGCTGAAAGCAATTCAAGTTGGATAGATCTATTGTGCAGAAGTGTTGCTAGTACAAACAGATAAAGAGTGAGGTGTACTCTGGTGAAAAGATAGATGACAGACCACCAGAAATGGTTTAAATCGAATTTCAAACGATGTGGGAATTAAATGGTTTCGCAACATGGCGAACATAGTACTAACCACTTCGTTAACACATTAGATAGATCTCTATGGCTAACTACCTCGCAACAAAGCCAGGGAAACAAAACTGCTCCTCGCGGAACATGTCTCGAAACGCGGTCCAAACGCTCGAGAACTCCATCGGAGCCTAACTGCTGGAAGCGTATACGAAGGATGTAACTGTCGTCTACGCGTTCCTCTCAATTACCAAACTGCCGCACTATCTTGAAGTGACGTCGATTCAGTAAATGCAGTTATATTATGTTTACCGGTTTACTCATAAACTACTGAATCAGCTTACGGTAGTTATTTCGGATAAATCAATATCAGAACTCATGTTATGTGTAGGTGAGCGTTATCTAACTGATAACTCCCCCTATATGTAAGTCTACTCACTACACTTACAGTGGTTACTGATTACGAAATCACCACCACCATTATCCTCACATACAGAATACAGCAGTAGGCTACACTGATACCTAACTACAAATGAAAGTGGAGGCAACCAAATCCAACTTGACAACTGTTAGTGGTGGACTTCTATAAGGACCTATCTTAGAACCACTACAATCCCCACCCCAGGTCGATGAATTCGTTCGAAGGCTAAGTTGTTCAGGCTGTATTCGCGGGCAATATGAGGTTTTAGCAGCAGGCTCAAGAGAGAGCTCCTATTCGATATGACCTTGACAAAATTTACTGTGCAGCGAGATCTACTACATTTTTCCAAGTATAAGAAAACACCTGGGGTTGGCACAAAAGAAGCATATGAAGCCACAGGGGAGCAGCAGAGCCACAGAAATTACGCGGGTTGGTGAAATGAAAGATCTAGAGATCCGGATTAACGCAAACCACTGCACAAAGTCAATCAGGAATGAAAACAGAGATAGAGAAGACCGCATCGTCAACTAAACCCAACGTTCTATAACACCTGTACAGAACAGATGCACGGCCGTGCCCGGAGTACTACATGCGAACTTGAGTCTGTCAACTGACAAAAGAAGACTGACCATAAGAGTTCAATACAGATTTATGGTTGCTTCGGAAAAGCAGGCGGATTATCCAAGCAGATGTAGGTTCTTTAACGTGTCCTCATTTGTGAAAAGGCAGAAATGACACGCCGTTGGAAAAGATGGACAAACGTAGGGAAGAATATTTGCTTTTTAGTGGTAACTGAGCACTTGGGTGTGGGCTGAAGTTGGTTTAGTCTAGTGTTAGAACAAATGCTCGAACGTCATTCTCCTCATATATGGTGCTAAACGAACGGAACAAGCTGAAATCCGAGGTGACATCAACAACTAGGTTGATGGACTTGAAGCATCGACTTGGCAAGGTAGGCTGGCAACTTGCTCGAAGCTAGCGTAACGGCTTATTAACTTAGTTGTGAAGTCCATCAAGATATTCCTTTGCAATCGACAGTCAAACACTACTTTTTACTTTTTCACCCTCTAATTTTTGTTTATTTTCTGTAAGTGTGAAGAATGCTGCTGATTTCCCCGATATTCTCTGCTTCCTTTCTGACCGAATGCTCTCTTGCATTGCTATAGCTTCCTGGACTCCAGTCACCTGTTTCCACAGTTACGACCTTGAAAGAGGATTATGGTGTCATCAACACTGACATCGATCCTGCTAACCAATCAATGAGATTGCAGCATTATCCAATTAATCTTCCAATCACACACCACTCCGCACTGGCTCTTCTCAACAGGAACGAAGTGAAGCATTGTCTTCTAACGTTGTGGCAAGGAGTGGAACGTCGAAGCTTACAAGTGCAAGAGACCGGACACCACTGACACTCGCAGAACGTCATGCGAATTGAACTGAACCGAGAATACGTAAACATAGTAGACCTCTGTTACTGATTTAAGGATTAACCAGGTGCAGCTCCGGGTGTCTCGGGTGGGTTAAACTATAATCATGCGAGCATTCTACTTACTGAAAAACAAGTATGAAGGAGCTGACGAGATGCCATTCGTTAGAACCGAAATGCCACCGTGGGGAAGAAACAATCCGTGGATGAATATAACATAAGTTACTTATCTTAATGATCACATCGGCTGAGAAAATGTGGATCTAGCAACGCCTCAAGTTGTAAAAACAACGGACTGGCCGTAGTATATTTCAAAGTACCACCCTCGTGTGAGAAAAGAAACTCTGTGAGAATTCGAGGCATAAATTTGTACAACTTTCCTCGTCAGATCTCAGACCATTTTGAATTCCTCTGTGAGACCGTTGGGGGGAAGAAAATAAAGTGAGTGCTGAATCGCCTCTTATATACACACGGAGAATTCCAAACGGAGTCTAGTACGCAGTGCATCGAATGTGTAACAAATTTTACCGCAGTCCGCTGAACACCCGACGGAGCCCCTGTGTAATTCTTGAAGTCAATACGTATTACTGAATCAACACAACCAGGCAATCACCGAACAAACCCTTACAGGGACAAAAAAGCTTTTCGGTTTATAAGCAACAGTAGCGGTTTTGTCACGCTGAACACTATAATTCTCAGCTGCCCGTGACCACTGTCTGACCACACCGAAGTCAGGTTGATGTAAGCTAAGAAAATACGAGTTTCAAATCTCAAGATCACCTGCATACAGGAAGAATTTGCTGATTAATTATGGAAAGTCATCCGTACAAATCAGAAGTGGTGAGGGCTCAAGAATCGCACAGTGACAAGCCCGTAAAATGGGTGAAGAAGGAAAAGGGTTAGAGCAACTTCCTATTCTAAACGTTCGTCTGTTAATAAACTAAGCTACCCATCAGCGAATGTCATTCAAAACGACACAAGCCATTGGTTCATGTAAGAGTGCACCACGTAGCACTCGCGCAAATGTCGTGGCAACACCGAGGAAGAAGGCGCCTAAAATGAGACCATGACCCTTGACGTCTGCCAAAATGTCCACAAAGAGAAGTGTGTTGGTAACACGGTGGCGATTCAGTAAGAATCCGTGCTGAGTTGGAGAAGTGAGATCAATGATAAGAACAGATTTTAAGGGCATAAACTTTAGCACATTGCAAGGGGTGCCGGTTAGGCTAATCGTTTGGTAGCCGGCGGGCCAGTGGATACCACCTGATTGTTATAAGCAGGAATTACGAAGGTCTCCTTCCGTTCTGTTGGAATGACATCTGATCCTATAGTAGACACACATCACTCCGATGAACTGGTTGTCCCAAATCATAACCTACCACGCAGCGAAACCTTAAGGCTTTGCGACGCAACCTGAACAAAATTCCATCAAGTCATTCTTTAGACCGACGACCTAGTACGTTATCCAGGGGATACGCGTCAGTTAGCTTTGGATTACTGTTGGCTTCATAAACATTTTGGTAACTGGGATAAAAAATGGACTGATCCATGCACTTATACGGCATCAAGATATGGGCAACCCAAATGTCAACCTCCAACAGCGATTGATGCCGTCGGTGCCACCTACACATGCTGCCTAATTTTGTGGGGAATATAAAAACCCACACCATATTCCTGCTCGACATTAGAGTGTAGCCTAGGGCGTTTCAATTTACAAAAGACTAGTTGCAAAGCCCCGGTACCCCTAGCGTTATGCTATCAACGGCACCGCTGTAGCCACATATGGACATTGCTCGTTAACCCAAAATTAGGGTCAAGGGCGAACATTCTGTAGGGTGTTTACAATAGTTGCCGCATCCTTTTCTAAAACCATACCATTTTTCTCCGATATTTTGACCTTCTGAATGATACGCGGTGCTGTAAGCTAACCGATACAAACACCAGGCTAAGCAAACAGAGCACGATCGATTCTGATATCCTTATTACGTAGACGTGGTGATCAGGCACGTACACTGCATCGATTAGCATGGCCACGCTGACTATGCTTTCAGTCCTACCAGCTATAAATATGACAGACAGGCGAATGGAGAGCAGTCATACGAAAAGCAGTTACACCTGTACAGTTGTACACCGCTCTACTGACAGCGCATAATTGCTTAAGTAGAAAGGCACGATCCTACGAGCATACAGCAGAACCATTTTTATAGTTGCGGCACCGCCATAATCCGGATAAGAGAAAGGGGCTAAAAAGAGCACCCGATGGTTGACTGAAGCTGCCGGTGTATTAACCAATATGGCAGAAAAACGTTCCATATCATTCCAAACACTGAAATGGCTTCGAATATATCTACCGTGTGCAGCAGTATGAAAATCAGATACGGCGTCTTAATCACTGCGCCCTCCGGTTAGGCAAGCCTTCTGGTATCAAGTGAGTCCAGCTGTTGAGTCACTGGCTTCAGACGGGGCTCCTCAAAAGATTTTACCTCTAGTTATTTCGCAGATCAAACTTTTGAGTAAGGGACTCAATGTGGAGTCTTTCAAATCAACTCCTTCTGCGTCACAAACAACCGAGAAATATCAGAAATTCCCGTTCCCTTTACAGTGACACTAATTATCCCTTACCACTTCATTCTCCTACTGTGCTCCTCATTTGTTCTGTCCTCCACGTACCTTTGGGTGATGAATGTTTTCTAACATCAATATACTTAGTATACATTGGCGCTTTCGATGTCCACAAGCTCTGGTAACTCATATAACAAGCTGCGTTGGCGAATGCTCTCTTAAGCCTGGAGGGTGTTGTGTGCGATTCTAGTAGCTGTTCCCTTCATTTAAACTCCAGATAATTGCTGATTCGAGCGCTCTTTCCTCAAGATCTCTGGTGATTCTTAGGCTGAATTTCGTGATCAAGCTCAGGTGAGAATCAAACCTAGTTCCAAATCAAAGCAACGTTCGCTCGAGTGAATCTCAGTGATGTGTCTCACGTGCTGCCAGCCTTGACACATCGGTCAAAGTTTGAAATGTAAATCAGAAAGGCGTTGTGTACTTATTACAACAACGTACGCTTCAACGGACGGTTGTTCGAATGCCTCCTCATTGGCTTTCTGAAACAGATGAAGCACTCTGACATCATCACACCAGCTTAGGAGTTTATTGTTCAACATGGTCACCTTTCTCCAGATGAAAAGACGTTGGGTGTTGTGCATAGTATCCAGGCACAACGCACCGACATTGGTGAAACAGTGCCACAATTGTGCGCATCTCACGATCCCTCTATTCCGAATACCGCACTTCACCACAGGAAGAAGCGTTGTCATATGAAGACCACCCAATGCATCTCAGTTATGGACAATACTCGATTATATGTCGGTCAACAAATTGAAGTGCCGCTCTGTCAAGGGCTGTCATGCGTTTTGAAGCAACCACCAGGATTCAGATGATGTTGCCGTGTATTCCCTTTTGTTGTCATCTGCAATGAGGTCATCCACACGCGAATGCAAATGAATCAACTGACATTTGAGCGAAGAGAGTGTAAATAGTGTTCACCAGAAGACGACAGTGAACAAATTCCCCATTCCGGATGGGGCGAAAGAAACCAACGAAGACTGGGTGCAAGTCATAGCAGCTATGAGAGTATGCCGTAAAGGGGTAGGTTCCGAAAGAACAGTGTAGTAGCGACAGAATGGGATTTCTATCATATCGATAACACTTACGCAGAACCGTCGCTAAATTTCACCTGAATCTGAATATAATGGCTATCGACAGCTGAAATGCTACCTAAATAAAACCTTGTGTGAAGACCCTGAGTGTCATTTAGTCGGCCAAAAAAAGATACACACCGAGGCTTTCTATTTGGCTATCATCCTGGATGTGTGGGCCATCAAGTGGATATGAATGAGATCTTATTTGAAAGAAATGGTAACCTTGTCACCAGTTAATCGCACTGACTGGATAGACGGGTTAGGCATATTAACGAATCAGCTTTCCTCAACCATATCATGTAGATGGCGAGACCCGAATGTTCGGATACTACTTTCTATATCGTTTTTACAAATCCGTTTTCATTCTAGGCATAAGACTTTCCATTACCTGTAAAAGCAAATCATTTTGTTGCATTAGAATGTCCACGTTAGAATTTTGGACGTGACGGCAAGAACACGATTGGTCCAACTAACGAGAAGGGACAACTAATCTTAATTAGAGCAGTTTGCATTGGCTACTTTGATAGAGGAAGTGGTACGGGTTATTCAAGGGGTTTCAGTGGCTTTGCTTAATGAGAACGGGGTTAGCGGCCAAAGTGGGGTACAGATCATCCGACCCTGTCTCCACTAATTCACTAAACCGCAGATTGTATTGGTTCCTTTGACAGGTAAAGGGGTGTGAGTGGTTAGGAGTGTCTGTAGATCTTACGTTCAATATGAGTGAGGTTTAGGTTGGTGGTAGACTTCGAGTTGTAATATGAGAGTGAATCAGTTTGTGAGAACATTTTCATTAGTTCTCTTGTATACATGGCTGACGGACGCAATTACACTCGCATCAGTCCCGAAACACGCAGACGTATTATGGAAGTATCCGAAAGGGACGATGACTGGCGTATGGTTGCTGTTGTGAACGGAGTCAGATGTAATACCGCTTACAAGTGGCTTCATGCAGATGGCATCAGCTATGAAGCTCAGCCTCGCAAAGGACAGAGAAGCAGGATTTCCACAGAATCTGAGATTAATATGTTGTTGGAGTGGGTTTCCGTAAACCCAACGATTATACTGCAATTTTTGAGATTGCACATCAAGACTAAGTTTGAGAAGGAGTTAACGACCACAACGATCAGTCGATACTGGAATGGCCGGTGCATAACTGTCAAGAAACTGTGCCAAGTGCCCGTTGGCATGAACTCAAGTGGGAATTTGGAGTTACGGCGACTGTTTGCATATCGACTGATGGAGTGTTATGCAAATTCAAAGACTACTTGCTGGATAGATGAGACAAGCTTCATTTTTTTCTGTACAAAGTCAATGGGACTTTTACTAAAAGGAAAGAGAGCATGCGTCTTTGTAACAAATAACCGAGGTCACAACCTTCATTTGGTTGGAGCTATGATGGCAAGCTCGATCGTAGGCTATGCGACGAGGCAGGAAGCATACAACAGCAACGATTGCAAAAGGCTGGCTACAAACCCTGTTAGACCAGATGAAGATCGGCAAACCCATGTCAGACGTTGTGCTGATGTGCGACAACGCACCGTGTCACACTGATCAGGAAAGTGTTTGCTGAGGAGTTATATAATGTAGGACAACTCTTACGATTGGCACCCTATCCGCCCATGTTGAATTCAATTGAGAATGTCTGGAGCATGGTGAAAGCAAGAGTTAAAAGGCAACTGCAGGTACACCATGAGACAATAATAAACAGAGATCCTCAGGGTGTACAAAGTCAACAAGCGTGGGGAATGGGGGCTCTGGAAAGAGTAGTCATCGCTGTTATGTGCGACGTAACCGGAAACCATTGCGCTAGCTTTGCTGGTCATGCCGAACGATGTTGTATGCAGGAAATAAATAGTGAAACGATGGGGTCATAACCGTAAACACACATCTTCTCAGTGAACGAAGAATGTTATGTTCAGGGAAACCACAAATTGATTTTGCATTTCCTACCTTTTGGAAATTAACCTTGATTAAACTAATACATGACTTATGAGTGTGCCCAGATTACGTAAGATTTTCCTTCGGATCAGTTCAATACTAGCTACTCCCAATAACCTTTTCGATAGCGAGTGCAATGGGCGACAAAATCACACCGGAAAGCAATGCTCCTCGCATAGAGAGCGTGGACGCCGCTGGTTTAGCGTTAACGAACGGCCACACACACTGTGCCTGGCGGCTACTTTGGGTATGTGCCAATTTGGGCGTGAGTCAATGTGGAGAAACGTTTGAAGAAATATCAAGTCTCCACGGGTTTGCCGACATATGAGAGCGAAAAATTTCATCGTACGCAGCCTAGTTGAACAGGTTTTCCGAGACAATCGCAGACGCGTTTGATGGTTCTACAGCGAACCTTTTCCATTGTATCCGTATTCCACTTCAGAAAGGGAGCAAAGACTTCGATATTAATTTTCAGGTAAGGTAAGGCATAAGTAGCGTGCACTCTGTCAGGGTGAATTTGTCCAACAGGCGGTTAAACAGGTCCATAATTAGTGACATGCGAGATCACAAGTGACGATGGTCCCTAGATAAGACGCCTTAGTTATCACCTGTAACTTAGTACCACTCAAGGAACAACTGATCTCCACCTGGCTTCCAAACCACTTGTTGAATGGAAGAATATGCTGAACAGTACAATGCAATAGGATATCTAACTCATCTTGGAGTTTCCTTGCATGAAGGTCTCAGACGATTTGGATATCACTCGCACAACGTAGTAATCCATAGCGTGTTAAGCAGAGTATCTCGTTTACGATAGGATTTACGGAAAGAGCCTTTAGAGAGCCTGCTGGAAGCCGCCATGCTAGGTTAAAGGGCTTCACTGCGATAGACCTGGAAATGACGGTTCAGAAATCATTTAAGTGGAGCAGTCCTGAAATCTAGTGTTTGAAGCTTGACTGATGAAATTCTATGCTTTACGCTATCGAATGCCAGGGGGGAATCAAGGGAAACAACGTCAGTGGATAAGGTAGTGTACATCGTAGTCGTCCACCAGCTCATTGTTTCTATCCTCATTACCACCATCAAAGATAGCAATAAGTCCATGTTTCGCATCAGTGTCTAACTGCCGAACAACCATGGATAAAAAAGCAAGCCTTAGAAGGAAACAAAGGGAAGGAGGAGAAATTAAACACTAAAGAAAGCCATGTCTCTACTCAAACAATCTACATCAAGATATCAACACCTTATACACAAACGACCGAGCTATAGGTGAGGGTAAGACGTCCTCAGCACGGCAGCTTCCCTACGGTGTTCTCCACCCCGCGTCTTTAACCACACTTACTCCACAAATAACTCGATCAAACGACTGTAACATTCACGTCACTAAGTCCTACTGACCACCATCTCACCTAGTCTCCGGCCAACCACTAGAGCCGACAGCCTCACGGTCAGGGAGATGAGCTTGACCCTTGATAAATTACTTTATCTCTACACACCATATCTTCATCTATCCACCACCAGTCGGCCACGACATCGGCATAAGTTGCACCGCCAAAACGATAACTGCTTGGCACCATCAGGACCAAGCCAAACCATCAAAGTTTGTGTAAATTAAAACGGTTTGCTCTCACATTCATAGTTATGTGGCAGAGAAGCACCGGTGCGAACCACTTGTCGGCAGTCTCCAACTCCTTGAAAATTTCGTTTTGTCTTTCAAAAGACCCAATACATTGTAATGTTAAGTAACCTTTAGGGTTGGCAGGGACATGTACTTCTCCGCCCTTCACAGGCGTTCTCGACCTTTCGCTGCTATTTCTGGCATCCTGCCTACAAACTTGCACTCTGATCTGGGTCTCGCCGTATTATCTGGTCCATTTTTCAACCTTCCTTTTTTATCGACCACAAACCCTATAAACATGAGCGAGTTTGTTATTATGTAGCCTTCGGACTGAGCGACATTATAAGGCTTTTTATATATGAAAAATTA
>LUCH01006126.1:12920-35366 GCA_013368495.1 Paragonimus heterotremus | reverse complement strand
ATCACAACAGCACACAAGCCTGACCACCACGCCAAGGTAGCAGAAAAGGTCAGGTGAGTTCGTATGAGGCCTTCTAACTCAGGCATACATAGAAGTATGTAATCGGGAATGACAAACAGAAGTGCATGGTTTCAACCTGCATCATTACACAATTCACACTGTCGTTGATCACAACAGTTGCATATAAACTGATCAGTCTACTTTTACGCCTGTGCACTGGATAATATATGGATAAACTTTCCTGACATGACCCGAATAAACTGTTACACCTGTTCTAAAATTATATATACTATTTATGAGTAACACTTCGTGAATACCAGCACAGCAGATCTTTGAACATAGCTTTTATCAGTTTTTCGAAGAGTGCGACGTTTTTCTGACTCCATTATTATTATCAAGTCTGTGGTACAATATTCGAAATCATTAATACAGTCTTTCGATATTGACTAGTAATTCACGACAGTTGTCCCATATTGCAGCCATTATGTATTCACGAGGAATTATAACTCATTCATCATCATCAAAGAAAAATATACATCAGCCATGGACAGAATAAACAAGCCGCAACTAGGAGAGGAAGAATGGAGCCTGAATAATTAAAACACCTGCGTCTAATCCCAGGCATTCAGCATCAACTTGAGAGCGCCCGGTAAACAAATAACCGATCTGCAAGTGAAAGTAATTCGTCAGCAACAAAATAGCTCCCTTGGGGCTTTCCTCACCTCCTTTCACTAATTACACCTACTTCACGGACAGCTCGACAAAACAGCTGAAAAACTCACACCACAGCCTGATTAGCCGTCATCTTACGTGAAGTCTCCAGCCAGGGAAATTATGAATCATGGGAAACGAACCTGTAGACAACTGACCCGATACAAAGACACAAGCAGAAACAGTTAACTCCTAGTACAGTCACCAAGTAGCTCGATAACATGAGAAATTTCAGGATCCTTTACTTTTATATGCCGCTGTCACTGCCGGCAATTGAAGCAGAACTACAAACACAACCAGAATTAGTTTGCGATCGAGTAGCCTGAACAGAACAATCAGGCAGACAATATTCGTGCGCGAGAATTGTTTTGCTAGCTCGAATCAATTTAAGCAAGTTATGCGCATTTTCACGGAGCCAACTGATATGGATTTTAGACAAAAATCAACCAGTATTTGAAAGTGTAAATACCCTATAAACCCGGCCTAGTGATTGGCCCCTTGACAACTGATTGCATTCCTCTTGGCACAATCTTCATCTTTCCACCTCGCAGCTTTTGCCAGTTAACCTTTGGAACACACAGCAACAATTGACAGAATGGCTTTCCAGTACGGTAAAAAGAATTGTAGCGAACTAAATGATATAATGAAGTAACCAGAAACTGTAAATGACTTACACATCAATACTTTATTTTATTGGGCGGGTTAATAGCAATAGTGTTCAACTGTATCAGTGTTGATAGTTAATTTCCAGTCGGCAGGTGAGTCAATTGTGAACCATTGTCTTGGCTACGCCATCTGCGTACGCGCTCGAGAACGAATGAACAGTTCGCATATATAGACTGTCTACCCGATGTCTTTCCATTTGTTTCCTTCCTTCCTAATGTAAACATAAATGTAATCAACCATTTTAGCAACCTTTCTAAAGAAAAAAAGGCAAATGAGCAGCCAAATAGCTTTTGCAATTAATGTAATTCACAACTGAAACACTGATCACGAACTTCCTCTGAGTTTTCTTGGCTAGTGGAAGATAGCTGGATTGTTCACCAGACACGCAGGAAGTGATAGACCCGTGACAATCAATATCCGCGCATATTCAAACTACCAATCTCGTTCACGTTGTTTTCCTAGCATACTGTACGGTTCACTTTACACCAGTTTAACCACAATGAGAGAAATTGTCTTCATTCAACTTGGACAGTGCGGTAACCAGATGGGCGCAAAAGTAGGCCTCAAGTTTATGCTGTTTCTTATACCGTGACGTTAACTATACAGTTTTGGGAGGTCATCTCAGACGAACATGGATTGGGTGCAGATGGCGTCTACCGCGGAGACTGTGATTTACAAATGGAACGAATTCATGTCTATTTCACCGAGGCCACCGGTAGGTGCATTGTCAAATGATAAAACCAGTATTTAGCTGGTCGATTCGTTCCCCGCTGTGTTATGGCCGACTTGGAACCTGGGTGTTTGGACAATATCCGTGGCGGACCATGTGGATATCTGTTTCGTCCAGACAACTTCGTGTTCGGTTCTGGTGGAGCAGGAAACAACTGGGCCAAAGGATATTATACCGACGGTGCTGAACTGATAGAATCCATATTGGAGCTGATACGTCGAGAATGTGATGCATGCGAGTGCCTTCAAGGTTTCCAAGTAGTGCACTCCATGGGAGGGGGCACAGGTTCGGGTCTGGGTACATTGTTGATGGGCAAGTTACATGAGGAATATCCAGATCGAATAATATGCTCGTTTTCAACGTACCCATCCCCTAAAGTAAGTAAACAAGACTGGTAATAATGTTATTTTCAACAACATTTATCCTACTACTTGGGAGAAATTGACGGCTGTCGACTTTACAGCAAAATTAATGTACTGAGGGAGTTCAGTATCCACTTATAGTTTCCCACAACGCTGCCATGCATAAAAGTAGTCTGCGTCACACGGAACTTACGGTATGTAGGCTGAATTTATGATAATGACAGTGACCTTCCATAAAACAGCTTACAAAATAATTTTACCACTACGTTCGTATAGTCTTGCAGTAAATCTTCTGAGATGTTTGCATTTTTGCTGAATACTGCAAGTGATACTTAGAGGTCACAATACCTAACCCACCAGTAATCAAACTACATAAATCAACCTTTATGTAGAGCCATTTTATCTTATCAGCATGAAGCCGGGCATTGCATACTTTATTTTAGTGATCACTTGCGTTCAAGGTTTACGTGCACGATTGTCAACTGTACTTCAGGTAAGGCGACTGTTTCTCGCTCACTGACCTCCACAACCTTCTCATTCTGGTTCCTACTTCATTACCGCTCCAGCTATCGGATTTCCGCAGAACAAGTGCATTAAGTTTGCGATTTAAAACAATCTGCTCTACACCCCGCACGACAACAAACCGAGATTATATGCATAATGCATTGGGGTCACCGTGAGTTAAAATAAACACCTAGATTCACAATTCCTTGAATGGCTGAGCAGTTGATGGATGTCTAGACCATCAACACGAGATACAAATAACACCACTAGTCCCAGTAATCAGAGTTGGTGATAGTATTCAAATCAGCCACACCCATTACCGTTGTATGTGATCTGCAAGCCGTTTGATAGTGTCTGAGCGTCACAAATTAGATAAGCTGGTACAATTTGTTTTGTCCAACATATTTGGGTGCACTTGGTAGTTTCCAGATTCAAAGCATTACCCCACAGCTGTGATAGGAACACTAATCTTAAAGTTTGAAATGAATTGACGGAGGTTGTTAGCCTGTCGGTTTATTCAAGATGCCGTGACGTCAACGTCGGAAATAAGATTGGAACTCTCATTTTTAAGGTCGGCGTAACTTTATACTCGTGGGACAAACACCGAATAATGGACTAACTCGGGCTTAGTGTCAGCCTCAACGAAGTGAGAATAGAAGATAGGAGCTGTGGAGACAGTTACAGTTTCCTTGTACTTCGGGTTATAAGCAATACGTAAGGCAATCGGCTGGGGAATGTGAGAGAGACAGATGCGGTCACCCTCGTGGTGCTAGAGTTACAGAATGTTCGTCCGTTTAAGGCAGTTGTTTCCCGAAATAAATCTAAAAACAGAACCTATAAACAGCAGACGACATAATTTGTTGCCAAAGCCATTTTCACCGCACCTCATCGGATGCTGTAATGCTGATGCTCATGTAACGGAGTCAAACAAGGTTGGTGGAAAGAAATGCACTCACACAAGACCACTGAAGTTGTTTATTTATTACAGTAGAGTCAGACTGACGCCTGTATCTTTTTGTTAGCAAGGGAGTGTGTCGTCAACAAATAGCAGCAGCCTCAGAGAACTGAAGCAGTCACCGACTGTTGGTTATATAAATAACTTTGAAAGTATCAATCCTGATGATCTTACGTCCAGACGTCAACAAGTGATGCGTGATAAAGGATGCTGGCTGCTTCCGTTGCACTGGGTGCGGAATACCAGTTTACTCTCACCTTCAACCCGGGCCAGAACAAGCCCAACTACTGTGCAATTGTCATTCCATCGGAGGTGACCTGATTTCCATGATGTAACTGGAAAATACAGTGAGATTTGGAGTATGGAGGTAGTGGCACTTTTAACGGAGGGTGTGGTATTCGGATGGTTGAAAACAGTATCGTAACAGAGGCCTCATAGGTTGTTCGACCAACTGCTAATCTAAGTCGCCGACCGAGTTGTTCTAAGGTGACAATCCATCTGAGCATCGTTTTGTTTTGTTGCAGAATGGTCAGGTTTGCCGTGTTGCTCAGTGAACGCATGAAGATTGCTTTTCAATTGCAACAGTGATTACAGGTACAAGGTGTTTGAGGTGCACATTTTCCGGACACAATGTTTGACAGCTGTTGGATCATTAACAGCAAAGTAACCAAGACAATTCTGTTTGGCCGTGTCGCTCTAGCCGAAAGGCACGTCTATAGAGCACAGTAGTCTGCGAACTGATGACCAACAACTTTCAATCACAACAAGCTTTTATGAACGCGTCAGTCTTCACATCAAAACTGCAACTGTCGCGTTTTTACGATGGTACTTGTGATGTTCAATTTCTGTTACACAACATTAACTAACGTTCTAAAATGTTTGTATTTAATCATCAGTGGGTGAGCATCCTGCACGTGACGATCAAACAAGTTAGCCTACTAAACTTCAGAAAATGTATGGATCCAAACGTTTGACCAGGTATTAGGAATCCTAACCACTGGTTCACCACGCCCCACTCTTGTTGCTGAACTGTCAGACCAATAGCATAAGATTCGAGGAGGCCCATCGTTGAGACAACAACGAGAAATGACCAATAGTTGATAACTTTGGCACCGTCAGTGGTTTCCGCTTTCTGGACCTGAGGTCTGGCGGCCCTTCTCTTCTATGGCCGGATGTGTCGCGATCAATGACAGACCATCAGGTGCATTAAGATGAATGTTGCCAACTAAGTTTCCTACTACTAAACGCTAATCAAAACATCGTTCAACAAAACTACTAGTTTGTATGACTTCAGCTTGATAATAAGTCGCAGTTGTGGGGTAATCTACAGAAATTAATAGGGATTTTTCCGTCGGCGCTCCCGGAAACTTGAAGATCACTCACGCGCGAGTGTAACTCGGCATTTAGGTATGACGACTCGATCATACCTAATGAAAGGTCCACGACAACGTGGCCAATATGGTCGTCTGGACCAAAATTCAAATCTTTATCATGATGAAGGTGAGCACTACTGAGGAGTTGTAATAAATATGAAACTCGAATGAAGTGTTGCTTTCCGAAATAGATCAGTTGAAAAGTCCACGAAAGCTGTCACCAAATGTGAATGGTTTTCAAAATTTTCCAAACTGATCGTAGCAGTCACAATTTACTAAAAATCTAACTTCCAATAAGTCGCCATCACAATTTTGCAAGACAATCACTAATGGGTCACACCGATGAAGATGCTGACATCGTTCAATGAGAAAAGGCATAGACAAGAATAAGATGGAAAACCGTTCTAGAATATAAGAATAACCTCAGAAAATGACTGGAACAAGTAGAACGCCTCAAACGAAAAAATAACACCAAAAAATCTCATCGGTTTGGAACAGATTAGAATAATCGACTTACCGAAATTTAGACAACGCAGGAAAAAATCCCGCATATTAGTATACATTTTAAAAGTGATTTGTGAGCTAAAACTAACACCGGAAAAGTCTTGGTAATAGAGCATACTTTGCTGTCAAACTGCGTATCCATCCCAACACCATTCCAGTATTGTACTAACACCCAAAAGATAAGCTGTTTGTCTCTACAACTTCTTTTCGCGCATATGTATTATTCGAGTTTGTTGGGTTTACAGCAATGAGCCAACTCGATCCGAAACTAGCATCAACGCAACAGGAGCAAAAGACCGGCAACCGCTGTATCAATTGTAGCTTATGTTGGGCTACCAGCCGTCTCACATGTGACAATATGTAAGGCAGATAGTTGATCACAGAATGTCATATATACACGTACCAACCACAGAGGGTTCATTTGTCTAAAAAAAAATTTGCCGATGTCGTTAAAAAGTCAGAACACTCTTGACTGGCGGTATGCGCGTCCTGCTAGCAGCTGGATATGATTACGAAACGCTATCGTACACGGACTGTTTTCATTTGTTTCTGTAAAGCAAGTTGTGTTGGCCTACCACCAGGAGCCTACCTGAACTGGTATATGAGTATTAATCAATGTGAATCAACGGCGCCGTATTGGTAGACTCCCTCGATCCAATTCCTTTTGTCTTTCACATAGCCAACCAAGTATAGGCCATCCAGTTGTGCAGTTATCGAATTACAGTCACAGATGAAGCTATCAGAAACCACTTCTACAGTCGTCTCCTATGTATGAGCCCAAACTCCGCTCCGTAAACGAATGAAGACCAATAGTCGGATAGTATCTCCATCAGTATTCAACACTGACGTAATCAAACCAACCTCTTGCCAAACTCATTAATGACCACTCTGTACTGTACGTCGATTCATGACTGACCACTGGAAGAGTTAAACCGCGGTAGATTTTCACGTTCCTAATGACTAAGTGGACAGGTGACAACTGGGTTGCCCGAAAAGTACTAGTCAAACGGTCATGTGCCTGGTTGACTTACAGAAGTACGAAGTTAAACAGAAATGGATTTCCCTCAGCTCTCAGTGGGTCATCGCGACTTATCTTATAGAAAACATGCAGCGTGGACGCTTGCGCTAAAATGACTGTTGACAATCACCTTATCATGTGATCACAATGAGACAAGCTGTGTTAACACTGTCAATTGGTTAGCTTCACTGTGACGGACAGAGGGTCTGTATTGAGGTATCTGCTCCATTTCAGTTCACGTGGTTGTGAGGACGCGTAGTCGTTTCAACCTGTCCATCTGCAAGTTTGCACTCCATGACCAGTTTTTGTTCTTCAGGCTATTCAGTAAGGTACACGGAACTTGACAGTGAAACACCATGTAATAGAGGCTTGATTTGCAGGCATCGCTCATAAGTAACCCAGTCAATGAAGCATAAACAATAAGTCCAAACAAGGCTGAAATCAATCATAATTACGTGCGTGTGAGTTTACATCAAGTTAGGTTTCTGTTTGTCACCTTAAATATGTGTTGAAATCTAATATGCCCTTCCCCTTGAAGACGTCTCGATATTATTTTCGCGCGTCCTGACATCAGTTTAAGATGTTCCTAGGAGGATCCTTAAATTCCAACAGCGAATGGTGTCACAAAGCTAATGTGCTCATCAACAAACTCACATGAATAGGGATTGAAAAATACTGTATGGCGAACAACCTCGTTTCAAGTTACTCATCATCAGGCTAAATACGTCACATCTGTATCACACATTTTACACAAAAATACACAAAGGGAGTAAACGGGAGACAGGTGGTTAATGAGGTCGGTCAATTTAACGTCACGCTGCAATCAAGTACCCACTTGAACCGTGAGTATTGACAAGCTAACAGGTATGAAGTTGGCCATGGCAAATCCAAAGCCTGAACAAAACGTTTCTGGGCGCACAGGGGTGGGTTGTACAGGCGAATTCCAACAGCTTCAACTGTGTACAGAATCCTGCGCCTCACTACCCTTGACTGGGTGGCTTTAACCCGATAGATCGGTTGAAATGCGTCCGTCATATTGACAGAGTGATTCGAATTCACCAGGTGCGATAGTAGGGCACTGTTGACAGATTTCGTTATTCCACTGTTGAGCCGAGCTGATTGGTGTTCCCGGACCCGTTCAGATAAGCATGTGGTCGTGTGGCCAAAATGACTGGCTCCACAGGAAGAAGTGAATGAGTATACACAAAAGCGAAGCTGCACAAACAGGCACTTCATCTTTTAGGCGTAGACACAAAACCGGATTGGATGTAAAGTGGACACGTAATTCAGCAGCGCAAAATAGTGTATTAACCGCCCTTGTGAGTCTACGTGGGATGATTTTAGCTAGCTTGTTCTCCGTGAAGAGTAATCCGATATGTTCGTCAAACAGTTAACTAGATTTCTTTTCAGAACGATTGGTACAAAACTATCGAAATGAATGTACTGGCAATTTCACATACCCTTTCTGTGTATCGCGCGTTGGATTAAGCCATCAGCGCAGTAGCGTAAACATACACTCAAGAAACCTAACTGGCTAGTTATTTCCGTCTCCAATGCAAATTTTGGTGCGCGGAGTTGAATCTGGTCAAGCTGTCGGTCGGATTTACGTTGTCTTCGATTATGCAGAGGATTTTGTCAAAGTATCTCTTTTAAAAATTACATTGGCCTATCGCTGAACTCAACCGTTCGTTTTCTAATTTCGCCATGAAAATATCTCCAAACAGTGGTCCCAACGGCAATCCCATTGCGACAACGTCATTTTGTCAATAAATCCCTTCATTGAACTTAAGTTGCACGTTGTAAGTCCACATATAAGGTAAGTGTTTGAGATCGGTCAACAGTATCTGAATATTTGCCACTATCCTCGATATAATCACTTAGATAATCCATGGTCTCCTTTAGCAAGACGTTGGCATATAAAGATGCCACGTCAAGAGAAAACATTGATTGCCCCTCAAATTTACATTTTTGATTGTATTCATCATATCAAGGAAGTCGCGTAAGCTGTGTGTTGACAGTTTCCGCCTGACAGGATCAGGTATTTGTGATAACCACTTGGCTAGTGAGTGGTATGGAGAGTTAGACATGTCCCAAATTGGTCTGAGTGGTAAGCCAATTTTGTGAATTTTAGGTAACCCCTACAGCCTGAGAATCATGGCTCCGGTAAGCCGAATTCTTTCAAATGTAGCCGAATCAATAATTCGACTCTGTTTTAAACACTGTAGGGATTTCGATATTGCCCTCTCGATCTGAAGTGTCTCATCTTTACATTATTTCTTTTCTGAAACTTAGCCCGGTCTTCTGATATGATGTACATTTTGTCAATATAATCTGCTTTGTTAAGCAATACGATACCAGGCTTCGAAATTAAAATGTTTTCATTTTTTATCAAATTTTTAACCATTACGAGATGTCTGCTCGTGAGAGATCGCTTTGATGCCGGACTAAAGGGTAAGTACTGACAACACGAACTCACTAGCGTAGATTTCAGTTGCTCCGCATCTAGCATCGAAGTAGGACCGAGATCAGACAACTGTGAGTACAAATTCTCAAAATGCACCACTAAATTCAGTTGCCTAGTTTTACGCTGTGGACAACAAAATTTAGGGACTAGCGATAGTACTTCGACTAATACGTTGTCCAGATTTTAAGACCGCACCTTTCTGGATTAATTGGAAACTCCAAGGAAGGCTTCGTTGGACTGATCTCTTTGAGTAGTCCGTCCAGCCTCATTCCACCGCGTTCCATTGCAATCTGTGCAGAAGGCTCAAAATCAGACCGTTCCTCGGGGGCCAATCGATTGAAAACGAGTACTGCCTTTGCAAGATTAATTTCTAATTCACAGAGGAAACTGCGCCTGGTGTCTTGTTCATTAGGTAGTTGGCGTCGCAATGAGGTCGCAGTTATTATGATACGATTTCTCGGTAGAATACTCCAGTAGTATTTCGGATATTCACAACTATCCATGCATTTAACAAGAAACCGAATAGTAGCTTTCGCTTCAGCCAATCTTGCGCTAAACGTAGTGCACACATTAAGTTCCCGCAGCGCAATAGTCTTTGGGTTGTGTAAATCGCGCAAAAATTCCCAGCGTAATCAGGAAAACTAATGCACAGCGAACAAGCTCGTTTTCAGTTATTTTCCATCAGGCTAAATACATCACATCCATATCACACATTTCACAAAGGAATCATTAAGCAGTTGAACGCGGAACGTGTGATTAATGAGATCTGCCAGTTTAACGTCACGCTACACTCGAGCAACTACTTGAGCATTAGGCGTTGACAGTGGTGACAATGTTCAAGTGGGCGCTTGATTGCAGCGTGACATTGAACTGACTGACCTCATTAACCATCCGTTCCACGTTTACCCCTTAATGATTCCAGTGTGAAATGTATTTAGCCTGATGTCGAATCATTCAAAACGAGCCTGTTCAGTACAGAGCATTTTTCGACTACGCTGAGAATTTTTGTGCGATTTAAACATAGGGATTCGTTGACTTTTACGGACTGAGATGACACATCCGTCAAACAGGGAGTAAGCAAAGTTTGCGCGTCCAAACCCGATTACTAAACTAAGGCGGGTGCAGTCTAGTATGTACATCATGAGCACTCAGAACGTGGGTGTGTTCGTACGAGCTAGGATGCACACGGTCGTTCTTACCAGTAAACCGGCCAACTGTCAATAAGTACACGAGTTAGCGTCATCACAATCGTCATCATCATAGCAGCCATGAACCTGACCAAAAGGTGTTGTGGCTAGAGCTGCCGCTCACCTCAACAGCGACGTGGAACAACCCAGAAGAAAACGTTACTGAGAAGGTTGAAAATTAATAAGAGAAGACCAAGCGGAAGAAGTAGAAATGTATGGATGCAAGTACATCATTGACTGCGACACACCGCCATCTCGGATAGCATCTCCAATCAGCGGTTTCAGTGATCACAAGGAACTCAACCAAGCAAGCGACACCTACTGACTTCGCTCAATAGAACAGTCAATCTTCACATTTCGTGACTACGTTGTTGCCTGATCATCACGCTGTTCCACCCAACTGTTGGTGGTCTCAGTATAATGCCTGGTATGGTAAACGCTCAGCCGGCATACAGAGTACATGACCTAACCATCACCGGTGGTGCGACAGGAATAGTTGACCAATCGATCGCGCATCCCAGGCGTTCCAAAATACGCGTCGGCGAACAGCCATATTGCTCACGGGATCAGTCCATTTAGTGTGGGCTAATTGGCGGAGACAGCGATGGTCAAACATAACAAGTCGGTTGACATCTTCCTTGTGAACAGGCCATGTTTCAGAACCATAGAGCAAAACAGAACGTACACAAGCATTATATACTCTTCCTTCCAGCGACAAACAAACGTTTTTTCGATGCCACAGACGACGCAGTTTGGCAAAGGCAACTCGCGCCTTTGCTATCCTCGCTGATCTCATCAGCAATATTGCAAACTGACGAGATAATGCTACCCAAGTATGTAAAACTGTTCAGTCTCAAGCGGATTAGCTGCAATGAAGAAAGTAGGAGTGGAAATGCTCCAGTCTTGAAGCAGCACTTTGCACTTTGAAGGTGCGAAACGCATTCGATGAAAACCAGCCCGGTCACTCACCTTGTCCTGCATGTCTTCGACAGAGGAACTTACTAACACATTGTTATCCGCATACTCTAGATCGATCAATCCAGCTCCATGAAGAAGCTGAACACCAAGCCCACTGGCTTCCAGCAGCGCACTCTCCAGAATGTCCTCTATGATAAAATTGAACAGAAAGGGAGAAATCGGAGACCATTGACGATCACCACTGGAAGTGATGAACGCCCGAGACAGTTGTCCATAAACTCCCACTCTGCTTGCAAAGTGAGTATACAGTGATCTGAATAGATTCGCGTATTTCCCTGGTAATCCCCTGAGAAGGAAACAGCTCCAGAAAACGTTACGAGCAACTGAATCGAAAGCAGCCTTCAGGTCCAAAAGGACCACAACCGTCGGCTGTCTATAACAGTGCCGATGTTCCAAGACCCGTCGCAAGGTAAGAATGTGAACAACGCACCCACGACCGGACCAGAATCCTGTCTGTTCTTCGCGTACTTGGCTTTCCCTGGGCTTAGTGAGCCGACGTAAAATGAGGCCAGTGAGTAACTTGGACGCAACAGACACTAGATTAACCTCTCTGCGATTGTCGCATAGACTACGGACTCCCTTCCTGAAAACGGCAGTCACTAATGATAAGCACCAATCACGAGGAAGCTCCTGAGTTTCCTAAATTGTGTGAAGCAGTTTTCTGATGAGCAGTAGGGGATTCTGGTTTTCACGTAAACTGAATATCACCCACAGTTGATGGCTGTCGTCGCATTCCCATAGACTTTCCAGTCGGCCCCTTTCGAACAGAAGCACTAGACTGGAATTTCGCTCTTGTTAGAGCTCATCTGCGGTGCAAATCCTTGCCACTATCGGGACTGGAATTGCGGCCACGCTTTTCATGAGACAACCGTGTTTACCACTGCGCCACTGACCTCAAATTAGGCACCACCGAATTATCATATATGAACGCTCAACCACTTGTGAGTAATGAGCTCTAAGGGACCGACTGGAAAATCAATTGGAATGCGAAAGCTGCGATCAATCGTGGGTGATATTCAATTTATATGAAGCAGTCTTCTCAGTTCCCACATCAATCTCTCTCCACCTTATTTGAAAAAAGGAGAGAGGAACTTGAACTTGTTATTCTGCAATATTTCAGGCTCCAGACTCACTTCTGCTTCCGACAAAGGTTCGTCTGGAATGCAATAACTGACCATTCGGGTCCCATCGTCCACATGATCTGGTTGAGGCCAACTGAACAGTTCTCCAAAATTTTCAGCCTATCTGTTAAGTCGGCGCGCCTGACTGGTGCTACGTGAACTATCTTTTCCACAAATGGTCTCGCTTACACTGTTTCGATGGCCAGTACAACCACGGATCGAGGAAAAAAGCCGTCTGCTATTCTCATATAAAAAGATTTTCCATCTCTTTCGATTGGTCTACCAAGTAGTGCTCACGCCCTTTGCGCAAGCTCTTAGTCAGCTTGCGTTTAGATTCTCGACGTTGGTCATCATAATCAGGATCAGATAGGATCAAGCGACGTTTGTTCATGAGGTTTATCGACGTGACGGAAATCCAGTTCTGTCGCAACTGAACAGCTTCTTCGGAACATACCTGTTCACAGTATGCGTTCATAGCCGCGGCGACATCTTCTTTGTGAACAGGCCAAGTTTCAGAACCATAGTGCAAAACAGAACGCATACAAGCGTTACATACTCTTCCTTTCGGCGACAAACGGATATCTTTTCGACGCCAAAGAGGACGCACTTTGGCAAAGGTAACTCCTGCCTTTGCTATCCTCGCTGACATCTTATCAGCAGTATTACATACTGACAAAACAGTGCTACCCAAATACGTGAGACTGCGGTAAAACCTGCAATGAAGTAAGAGTGGAAACACCCGTCTTGAGGCAGCACTTTGTACTTTGAAGGTACAAAGCGCATTCCATACAAACCAGCCCGGTCACTCATCTTGTTTAGCATGGCCTACATATATTTGGCAAAGGGGTTAAGTAAGACAATGTCATCCACATAATCTAGATCGGTCAACCCAGTTCCAGGAATTACCAAGTTCATTAAACTCCTCAAGCGCACTTTCTAGAATGTCGTCTATGGCGAGGTTAATCGAGAAGGGGGAAATCGGACACCATTGACAGACACCACTAGAAGTGATGAACGACCAAGACAATTGTCCATAAACCTTCACTTTGCTTGCACAGCATGCATACAGTGGTCACAACGGACTCACGTACTTCTCCAGTACTTCCTTGCGAAGAACAGAGATCCATAAAACGTTACGAGCAACCAAACAGAAAACAGCCCTTGGGTATAAAAAAAACACCACAACCGTCGGCTGCCTGTAAGAATGCCGATGTTCGAAGATCCATCGCATGGTAGAAATGTGATCAATACACCCACGACCGGACCGGAATCTTACCTGTTCTTCGAGTATTTCACTTACTCTGGGCTTGGTGGTTGAACGTGAAATACGACCAGTGAGTAACTTGGACACAACAGGCATTAGATAGATTCCTCCGTTCTTCACATCCATCTCGCTCCAATGCCAGTTGGGTTTCCTGGAGTTACGAGCGTAGGTCCTCGGGGCAAATGACAAAACAGAACGGACACGCACAACAGCATAGTCCGAGTCCAGGTGGTTGCTCCAAAAGGCACGACAACCTTTAACAGAATGCCGCCATCTTTAACTGACGGATATAGAATCCAACTGTGTCCACGGCTGAGAAGCAATGTCTCACAATGTCTCTTTCTGTGTTGAAACGTGATGCTCGGAATAATAGAGACCGTGAAAGGCGCACAGCTGCAGCAGTCTCTCGTCAATGTCAATACGTTGCGCCCGGACACCAGACATACCTCCCAGCCATTTCTTCTCTGGAGAATCACAACCAAGTTGAGCATCCAAATCGCCCGCTAGCAGGATGATGTCTGAGTATTTAGTTTGTCTCAGAAGGTCGAGGATGTCGTAGAGCGCATTCTTGGTAACTGTCCGCTGGAGCATACACCGATATAATGAAAACATGTCTTTCTGATTTGCGTCGACAAACTTTAACCGATGTATTGAGTGTGACAGTGCATAAGCGACTGTTCACTAGGATCCAATCAAACAAACACTGCTCTGCTCTGGAACTCAGTGCGATTCCCACTCCAGCTTGACTACGAGATTCAGCTTCGGCGTCACCAGAAACCCTGAGAGAGAAGCACTTGGATCGACAGTTATCTACAGCTGAACTCAAGCGAATAGCGGTGTGGGAATCGTAGACTCGCGTCTGCGACACGTAGCACACATCAAGCTCTAGACATAAGAAAGCACTTGCCAGATCAGCTTGCTGATCGATTTATCGGAAAGTGCGGGTATCGAAGACGCCAGTGTCTACCAGTTGCCTTGGCTTTAGAAAATAATTATCGCCTGAAGGCACTTGGGAGATAGACAATTTGGGGGGTAAAACAGAAGAAAGTCGTGATGAGTGAATAGTGTCACTGTTGAGAGAACGATAACTTCCGATACTTCCCGGTTGTTTATGCCGCGGAAGGGGTTGACTTGAGGGACCCCACTCCGACTCTCTGACGCAAATACTTCACCTGCTGGACAACAGGGCGGGGTTCTCTTGAAGGGCCCTAGCCAGAGCCGATGACTCGAGGATCGAACTCATTTGATAGTGAGGGGCTTGCCTAGCCCCAGAACGCAGTGACTGGGGCATTAATGTCTGATTCTGAGCGTTGCTGCACGCAGTGGATGTATTCGAAAATACATCAGGCTTCTGGGCGATACCGGTTTTTTCCGTCCATACTGGATACTACGCTGGTGGTCACGGTCAACCGTTGAGCGGTCGGAATACCTTTTCTACCCCCCCCCCTTCTTTCTGATACGGAAAAGAATAGTGCCGCAATCTAAAAATACTTCTGCAGTATGTCCAAAAGATCGTATCACTACCCAACCACTCCTACGTGGCAAATTGTGCGACATACAAGCATATAAGTGCACCTTCTTTTTGTCTGACTGCTCTCCTTTGGTCTGTCTGACAAGATTGTACCTGGAAGGTCCGAAGCTTGCCGGATCAAAACAGCACACAGGACTGACCAACACGTCAAGGTAGCAGTATGAGTCAGCATGAGCGATCAACTCAGACTGGCAAAAGCTTCAGTCTTCGTCATCGTGTGAACGGTCGGCGGATAGTTCAAGCAAGGCCTGTCTCGGTGCAAGAACGGTGAGCGCCTGAGTAGCAGTTTGACAGCTACCATGACTACGGAAGACAGGGCTGAAACATCCAAAGTAATGTTACAGAACGAACTATTCACTTGAGCGATCACAAGCCCTGAGTTGCACTCAGTGAAATGAACCTACCGATTATTAGCCAAACAGGCGAAGCGTTAACGCTTACCATCAGCACCCCTTTATTGAGGTCAGCCGACAAATCAGTACAACTTCACAAAAAGCATGCTGCGTCTTTACCTTAATTAGTTTCGATCGGTCTGCAAATGTGCCGACATTATATCGAACGGCTTTTCTGTAGTTGGTAGCCTGAACAAAAACACTGTCGCGTGCAATCGATAAAAAAACAAGTCTGAGGTTGATTATTTCAACTACTGGACAACTGAGTCGGAAGATACGTGTAAGAATGAATCGGTTTACCTAAATTAATGGAACATGAAACAAAGAGAAGACCGCATGAAGTTTAAAGAGCGAAAGAGAACAGTATACTTTAAATGTAGCTGGTACAAAGATGAAGGATCGGTCTCAATAGAGAGATTCCGCGCATAAAATGGGTCGGCAAACTATCTGTAGGCATGTTTAGACGGAAGAACCGGACAAAAGTGTTGTCTCTTCTGTTAACAGAAACCCTCAGGTTTCGGCAGGCGTTATCCAAATAACTCAGGATCAGTTGACAACAGGTTCAGCGGATGCGGAAGTGCATTCGATTTTACCCATACAATTTTCATCAAGGATCTGCGCTCTGAGAAAGCGAGTGGGGTAGTGGGTTACCACGTTGTGAATGGTTTTTGTTAACCCTGTCCATTAATCTAACACTGACAACCGATACCAGTTCCTCGGAAGTATGTTTTACCTTCACGATGAACATAAAATAATCTCCGTGCGATGAAAGAGATACAAGATCCAGCCTCACCTTTGTAACCAGACCCAGACGCATTAAGCTTGTTTACTCTGCTCCTGGCAGATCCGTGTCCTCCCAGTCCTTAAGAGCCAACCGATCCTCTTGCCGATGAGCACATTAGCCTTGTGAGCCCCTTTGCTGTTGAACCCCAGAGAACCCTGTTGGGACATGTGAAAGTGATACCTAGATATTTTCAACTAGAAAGGGTGTAGTTTACTTGTGAAATTCACTCGTTTGGGAGAAATCACAAACCGCACTTCATTGTGCCCAAGAATTTACCGGCATAACAGGTTTATTGAACTGAGAAAGAAATGCATCGACTTTTGCGATGATGGGCTTCAAGCTATACGGGAGATGCGATCCGAACGAACTCGAAACGCGTACAGTGTGGAAAGCAAAGGCCAAAAATTAAACGCATTTTAATGTCGTGTGTAACGCAAGTTTTGACTTTGATTTTGAGCGGTAACCAGTATTTTTTATATAATTCCTGATCATTTTCTCCATTCACCGTTTAGGTGTCTGATGTGGTAGTGGAACCGTACAATGCAACATTAGCCGCAAATCATTTGATAGAGCTGGCTGATGAGACATTTGTGCTCGACAACGAGGCGCTGTACGACATCTGTTATCGCACCCTGAAACTGGTTAACCCGACCTACGGTGATTTGAACCACTTGGTCAGTGCGACCATGTCTGGAGTTACTACCTGTCTACGTTTCCCGGGTCAGCTAAACGCAGATCTACGAAAACTGGGAACCAATCTGATACCATTTCCAAGACTGCATTTTTTTGTACCCGGATTTTCTCCGCTGACCTCCCGTTACTCACAAGCTTATCGATCTTATTCAGTACATGACTTGACATCGCAAATGTTCGATGCTAAGAATTTAATGGCCGCTTGCGATCCCCGACATGGCAAATATCTAACCGTGGCGGCCATGTTTCGCGGTCGTATCTCGGTTAAGGAGGTAGACGAAGAGATGCTGAATGTGCAGAATAAGAATTCCGCAAACTTTGTTGAATGGATACCGAGCAACATCAAGACTGCAGTGTGTGACATACCACCCAGAGGCATGAAAATGGCAGTGACTTTTATAGGGAACAGTACAGCCATGCAAGACATATTCCGTCGTATAGCGGACCAGTATGTCGCCATGTTTCGTCGCAAAGCGTTTGTGCACTGGTATGCTGCCGAGGGAATGGAAGAAAGTGAATTTATCGACGCGGAAAACAACGTGAGCGACTTAATTAATGAGTATCAACAGTTTCAAGACAGTGAGGGCAACCTGTGATAAAGTTGGGAGTATTCCATTTTTTGCACCATCGCTGTGCATGGCGTTCGAGCACATGGTGACTTAATCCTAATTTGGATGAATGTCGAATTGCTTTGCCATTAATTTGAAGTATTATTTAAAACTTTGAATGGTTATCTTCATAAAGCACTAATTGTGTGCAAATATTGCCATAATGTCCTGTGGTTAGAATGGTCGAATCAGACGAACTGAAGACGCTACTGTCAAAAATCTGATCAGTCGACATTGATCAGTACACTTCTGTGCATCAACAAATAGAAGAATCCACTGCTTAAAATGCTAACACATTTCCGGTCGGCAGCTGTTGTGAAACCTATTGGGTAAGTCGAGTGTCACGCAAAAAAACCAACAATCGAATGCTTGGAAACAATGCCTCGAACAGACAAACTGTAGGACCAACAGAGAAATAATTCATAAGCTCATGTCGTAAACAGGGGAGAGTCAGTTGGATTACCAATCTGAACAAAAACATACTACAAACGCACTCCAGCAAAATCGTTTCTGGAGCATAGGTCAACAGTTCCTCCGAGCCTGCCCACTCGAACTCGTCTAAAATTAATGCTCCTGAATGTACTAAAAACAGACAGGTAGTAGTCAAAATAATGGTTTGTTGGATTTAGAAGCTTTGTTATAAGAAGGTTCGATCATACTGGATAAGGGCTAGGTGCCGAACGAAACTTAGAAGCAATTAAACTTGAATCGGGTTCTAAAACACAGGAAAATTTGCAACAGCAGTGTCATCCACTTTGAGCAGCGTGATTAAGTAAGCAATGCGGTTCCAATTCTGTGTAATTAAGCTTTGATGCAGAAATCTGCTTGAACTCAAGCCATACGCTAACCAGTTGAATGTGATTTTCTGCCTTCAAATGGTCGTACTGTATGCGCGAGGCGTTACTACGATTATTGGTACTTTTCAGGCTTGGCGCCACAACTTTCAATTTAATCATAAGCCTATACCTTTTCCCATACTGGTTTCTCTTTTAGGCATAAGAATGTAACTTCCGTTTTGGGGCAGCAGAATCTCTCCATTGTATTTTCAGGTTATGGAACTGGTTTATGATTGGTCTAGAGGAGTCATGTTCTGCGGCCTTTTTGGTTTCGACTGCAGCGAAAGGGTGATGTTCAACAGAACACTTGAGATGTCAAAGATGTTCAGCCCAGAGGGGGCAGAGAGCACGAACCAATGAATGTTGTCAATCATCCTAAGACCTACAACACGGATGCAGTCAGGTGGCCTCGTAAGCACGTTTTAGAATGTCAAAATCAGCCATGGGTGACAGGCGCATTAGACTCGATACACGCAGGCGTATTATTGAAACCTTCGAGAGGCGTTGATTATGCATGGAAGTTCGCCTAAATGTAGTAAACTACAAGACCGCGTATAGGTGGCTCCAAGTCGATTGTATCAGTAACGAAGTGCAACCCCGGAGATCGCCCTATCGCAGCAGCAATGTCACTGTCGGGAGAACGATAACTTCTGATACTTCCCGGTCGTTCATGCCGCGGAAGGAGGTTGACTTGAGGAATCCCACCCAGTCTCTGACCTGCGAGACAACAGGATACAGGGTTTTCTTGGGGGACCCCACCCGGAGCCAATGTCTCAAGAGTCTGACTCACTTGGCAGTGAAGAGTCTGCCTAGCCCGATGGCGCAGTGAATGAGACAATGACGTCTAATTCTGAGCGCCGCAGCACGCAGCGGATGTACTCGAAGCTACATCAGGTTTTTAGGAGATACCAAATGTTCTTCGACCGTACTGGATAACACGCCGGCGGTCACGGTCAACCGTTGGGCGATCAGAGTGCTCTTTGTTTGAGGGTACCTTTTCTAACCCCCTTCTTCCTGATATGGAAGACAGCAGTGCCACAACAATAAAAAACGGTTCTGCTGTATGCCCATAGGATCGTGCCTCACTACTTAATCAGTCCTATGCAGTTAGTAGTGCATCATACAATCCTACGAGTGTAACTGCTTCTCGTCTGACTGCTCCACTTTGACCCGTCTGACAAGGCTGCACCTGGAAAGACCGGAGTCCTAGTCAGCATAGCCCGCCGGATCAAAACAGTACATAAACCCGACCACATCGCCGAGGTAGCAGTAAAGGTCATGTGCATCTGAAACATGGAACCAAATCGACCAAACAGCAGCCAGTTACAGATGGAGCAAATCAGTCAAGAACTGCCGTGCATTTTGCAGCAACCGCCTGGATTCCGCCAGTGTCCGTTGTCACTTCTCATGTGTTCAGGGGTCATATATTCGTAAGCGAGCAGAATGTAGAAAAACGCTCTAAAAAGGAGTTTGTAGACAGGTTGTCTAGATCGAGTCAGATGACTAAAAAGGACAATCAGCTGCGGCGGGTCAAGCTTGCAGTTAAAAAGTTGTGAAAAAAGTGGGTTTCTCTCACGTTGTGAAAAAAGTGGGTTTCTCTCACGTCCATAAACCCTACGAACAAGCGTCGGTCGATTCTGTTAGGTTTTGAATACGATGACGAACGTCGAAAACCTAAAAACTTGTGTAAAAACCGTGAGCAACACTAAGTTGAACAATCGAAAGATACTGAGCTTTTATATCGGAATATCATGTTGCTGTATTCCCCGAGTAGTTGCTGCGCAACTCTTGAACAAAACTGTCGCGGCAGTAAGTTGACTGACATGAAATACGCGGACTCCATTGTTTTGTATCGATCCCCTGGTGAAAACACTGAACAGTGCGAACGCCAGAGTTTATCTCCGTGGAATGCGCTTTACACCTTCAAAGTGAAACGCGCTGCCTCCCTGGACAAAGACAATTCCACGTATGCGGTATTTGTTGCACATTACTCGTATGAGGTTAACAGTTTCACATATTTGGGTATTACTTCCTCTTCAGCTTGTCGGTTATCGATGAAACAAGGATTTTAAAATGTTTGTGCGCGTTCTGCTTGACCCCCATAGTTCAGAAGCGTGGCCTGTTAGTGACTGAGGTACAAACTGATCCCCGAAGTTTAACCATAGCTGTCTCCATTGGCCAGCCCACACCAAGTGATCGCATGAGCACTGCAGCCGTTTGACACCAAGCATTTCAGAATGCGCAAAACATTAGTCAAATAATCAGGTCTATGATGGTTCGACCAAGTACACCTAGTGCCAGCTGAGCGTTTTTAGCACCAGATATTAGTTAATGACATTGTCAAAAAGTACGATAAACCCGCGTGGTGGTCGAACAAAGAGGTGATCAGGTAATATGAAGACCCTGAATATATCGTTGGGTGGCGTGAAACGATGTCATCCGCGTAGCTGCTGCCCCCAATGTTACTCAAATGGCCTGTTGTCAACACCGTCCACACAAACAGCAATAAGTGAGTGACTTAGCTGATGCTAAACAGCAATTAAACCATGAGGAAAAAGCAAGCCCTAGCCAACAGGGGAAAAAAGAGACCAGAAGGGACTTGACTAGTAAAAATAGCTCCGTCTATATTCAGTCATTCACAAGGGGATTGGTCACTGTAGATCAGGTTCGTCTTCCGGCCTGGGGCCCTCGTGACTGAAGACGTTAGGTGAGATAGCGGCTAATCGATCTCAGTGGCGTAAACGCTGTTTGACTGAGTTGTCTATGAAGTAAGTGTATGTAGTGACGTCAGGCAGTGAAAGTTGTCTTGCTGATTACGCCTTTGTTATAAACTGCGTGGACTGACAATTGATGCAAAATCACTAACGCCCGGCGTTCACTATAACCGGGCTTCATTACGACGGTTGCACTAACGATCTGCGTTATCACGGCCTATACAACGGCGCACGAACTACCGCAAATGAAGAAGACAGGGAACCTTCAGCCAAGGGTAAATTTGCTCTTAACCAAACGTGTCCAAATACACTCAACCGGAGACTCATACAGTAGTGAAGAAAAAAAACATTTCTGGGTTAAATAAAGAGGACAGTAGGCCGATATTGCACGATTTATGTCCGGACAAATTTCGTCGCATCATTACGAGCGCATACTACAGACTATTTGTATATCAGTGAGAAAACGAACAAGATACCAGACAAAGAGTGCACAATCACTGTCACTACCAAGGTAGTGACAACCCTACAAACAGTTGTTTCCGAACACACAACACGAGTTTGAACTTTCGGATTGCAACAGCTTCAGCATAGCGCAGTGTTCGCCTGTGTGAAGTTGAGTAGATAACGCGAAATGCCGTTGTGGGATCGCATTAGTGTTGTGTCATTAGAGTACGACGTGCAATGGATGATGCGGGCTCTCTGTTTCTATGCGCCACTGTGACGTCATGTACTTGCGTGACCTGTTTCTTGACCCACTTTGGGATGTGCTCCATGATCCTGGTTCTCAACGGGCTCCCAGTCCTGCCTATGTAGAATCCTCCGCATCTACATCGATATTCATAGATAACGTTGGATTTGGGTGACTAGGGCAACGGTTGTTCCATACAGTGAGTTGGAATCCGGAGTTCGCGCGATAGAACTAACCAAACGACGGTGAATAAGTTGGCACACATCCTCACCCTTAAAGGGAAGATGAAGAAATAACAGCTTTGTGGACACTGTGTCGGGTCGAATTCCTATATCAATGGGTTGCTTAAATCTTGTAATGAAC
>LUCH01006125.1:14652-34548 GCA_013368495.1 Paragonimus heterotremus | reverse complement strand
GGATAAGAATAAGTTCAGAATGTTTTCATAACAGTCGTTTCATGAACATTTCTCAGAACAACCGGTCCCAAATACGGAATAAATTGCCCGCGCTCAGTGGCTTTCCACCTTTCGGGTGAAACAAAAGAACAACATTTTCGGGGAAAGTCCATCATGAGATACTTGGATACGACGGACTAGTTGACGTCAATGGCCTTCTGCATACTTGCTGGAAGGCGAAAACCACGAACGATATCGGTTGAACGCCAAATCCTAACCAAGCGCTTAACGACTCCCAGGAATACTAAGTGCATGGGATCATGGGAGAATTGTGACACCATGTCAATAGGAAGTTCAGTTAGACGAGTTGAACCGATGTGATGTTCATCGTCAAGTTGTCTCCGAAAACTGGAATTTGTCCTTGGTTTTCTCACCGATACCGAAAAAGCCATTCTTCTATTTTCATGGTACACACCTCTCTGTGTGCACTTGTCGCAGCCATGGTAGCCGTTGTGACCTGTGACTTTACGTATCAGGCAACGAGCAGGTATGACACAGATAATGGGACGGGGCGTTACTAAAACTGTTATTCCGAGCGCTTCTAAATGGGCCCCATTCGTCAGAATGTCTTTGGTCTCTGTGACAAAATCACCCATATGGACGTCTAAAGGCCCCCGACGGCCACCGCCACAACACGATCCAGTCACAAATGGACTGCTAACGAACGGCCGAATAATACGACTAAGTACAGGCCACATCTCAGTGCCTGGGTAATCAAAAAGAGGCAGCCCATCGACGTTAACTTGCAAAGTTAAGCGGTCACTGTCTCTGAGCTGGTGCTTTTTATGTACAATTTGTGGGCAGTTGTGGAGTCCAATGTGTACGTACGAACCCTTGAGAAACATTGTCTTTGGGCACGTTCTTGGAGTGTTGCGCACAGTTCTCGAATATAAAGGCAATTCAGGAACGAGCGGCTTCAATAACGTGATAAGCATCTTCAGATCAACGGCCGTGATGGACTTCTCGTGAATGAAGAATAATCTCACCTCGTCAGGAATAGATGGGGCTGTTACCGTAATATTCACTGCAACAATATGTTGTCCAAAGAACTCACATGAACCGTGCGGATTGCGTATCGCCTCAACGGATGGGCCTGAACACATATCCTTCAATACCTGGTCATCTTCAATTTAAAATAAACATAACAAAATAAAGGACTACCAGGTTTATCTGATGGAATAATTTCATTCTACAAAGTAGCAGGGAAAGTAATAGAGGAAACACCGACAAAACTCATGCCAAGTCGTAGACGTTCCCGCTGTATTCGACGATATATGGTGATACGACAATACATCCTTCGCCCGGAACTAATGGTGGATCAAATTTTAGTAACCAGATGGCTTCAGGGAGTATGAAGATCAAAAAGCCAAACACCTAGGTGTTTGAACGGATGGTCTTGGCACACGGAAATCAATACGCGGTTTGAATGTGCTATCTTTCTTGGCCTCGAACTGTTGCCATTAGAATAATTGCACAGAACCTCAGTAGTCTTCGTAGCTTGTTTTACATCCCCATACTATTCACACACTTCATGAATAATCTGGAACCTTTGATCATGAATTAAGAGAAGTTTTTGTTGTAACTCTGACAAGTTAATACCGGCAATCAACCGATCGCTTAGCTGATCATTCAACTGGATACCGTATTTACACCTGACTGTTTGTGTTTGCAATTGTAGGACGAAATCACGGATCGAGTAAGATTCTGACCAAATTAGCACATTGAACTTGGCTCTTTCAACTATTACAAAATTCACCCGTTTGAAGCGTTGCAGGAATATTTCCCCTGGCGTGGGATAGGAACAAATGATTGGTGACTCCGGGATAGCCAAATTTTTGACAAGGGCATAAGCTCCATGTCGATGAAATGTAGAAAGAAATCAACTTTCCTTTTCTCGTCCAAATCCGATTTTGTGAGGCACAAAATGTCAAACCTCTCCAAATAATCCTCCACATTCCGAGCATTTGACTTAGTGCATAATCGATCTATTTCAGTATTCACTGTGAATAGTGCAAAAGGGCGATGCCAAATGTTGTAATTAGAATTGATTTATATAGAATAACGATCGGACATATAGGAATCGCAAAACTTAATTAGGTACAACAACACAGAACGTATGTTGTCGAATGGTACAGAATAGTGTAACAGTAAAACAGTTGTATAACAGAAGGAGACAAAGTATGTCAGTCATGTTCATCACAGTTAATCAAAAACCATTCTCACCAGACGCGTAAAATGCAGGATATCCACGGACAGCAAAATGAGGTGACGTGGACACACTGTTGCACATTTTATAATAATAACTTTAGTTATTGCAATCCATAACGTAACATTGTGTGCTGTTATTGTTTCACTGCAAGAACAATTGCGCTCTACAGATACCGATTGTATTACGATTTTGTTGGATGGCATATTGTGTTATTACTACTGCGTAGAAGCTGACTCCGGGTTTCAGTTAAGTACATCGTTTAGCGATTATATTTATGACATTCATTAAAGTCGCTACATGGTCACTACGTATTCTTAACCACCACAATAGCAAAATCTATGCAACAATTAAAAACAGTCAACACAAAAACGGATGCGTTGTAAAGTATGAGTATGTAGCATTCCATTTCTTTTCCAAGGTAACATTTATTGTACGAAATTTGCTCATACAGGACTCGAAGGCCGTCTAATTTTTTATTGACTACTCCCATGTGTATGTAGTAGTGTTGTGAACGCAAAAGATTTTCGGTGTAAAGTTGTGCACAGAATAAGATTCACTACAATATATGCGAAAATATGGTTGGCGGCATCTGTTTCGGAGTAGCATGTCGCAGCGATCGAGGCCAAAAAAACACCTGCGCATATCATTTATCACAACGGCTTGCGCTGAAACAACAGTGTTTCCACATACACACTACCTATCCGGTGTAGACCCGAAGGAATAAGACCAAGAGATGTGTAAGACATCTGTGTCCAGAAGGCCAATGTTGATAACTGTCTGTGACCTGGCTGCTACTCTTTCACCAATCAATGCTCAGGCCCGCAAGGACAGAAGATCTAGTTAGATCAATCACCGGACTAAAATAGCACACAAACCGGCTTTTACTACTCTGGCTTCCAAAGGACCGTATCCTGAGGTTGTAGACGCATTAGTGTTTGCGGGGCCTACTCCATTACCGGGCCGTTGACTTCGAAAGTCACTTTAGAAGGTTCATCGTCCATCTATGGTGGAGATGGAAATTCAGAGTCGCAACCGCTAAAACGGAGTGCATGATTGACAGCTTAATCATATTCATTTAAACACAATGCCAATCGGCCTAATTTCTCCCTTGCGTCCCTCAAGGCCCTGATTCACTCTAGAAACTTATGATCAGTCTGCAAATGGAACTGCTGATCCGACAAGTACGGCCTTCACTTGTTCAGTGCCCATACGATTAACAAACATTCCTCCTCAACGGTTGAATACATCTGCTCCGTTAGGGTCGGCACTCTGCTGCCATATTCAATTACTCCTTCCTTTCGCTTGAGAACTACTGCAATACCATGGTCACTGGCATCTGCTGCTACGATGAACGTTTCTTTTGTATTTGAAAGTTTCAGCGGCAGTTTTTGTCCGTCCATCTCTCGTTGCACTCGCGTGAACGCCCTCTGGGTGTCGACGGTCTATTCAAATTGTTTGTCATTTCGAAGCGGTTTACACGATGTTGATGTGATGGAATGAAAACTGCTCACGAACCAACCGCAGTAATCTGCCCGACCCAGAAGTTGTCTCAGCGTGCGCTCAGAATTCGGAACCATGGTCTTTCCAATTATCAATATTTTCTCCGGCAGACGCCTGACTTCACCATGACTAACATTGTGTTTCAGTGGCGCCACCGATGGCCGTCCGAGTTGTTACTCATCGGCGTTTGCCGGAGTCCCAAGTTCATGTTCGTCTAAAGATAGTACCTATGCGGAAATCATGTTCCGATTCTGTGTTACTGTATATCAAAATAGCATCTCCATACACCACCAAGTTTTCCATAAATTTCATTGAAGTAAACATTAGGCTTCGCAACGTGCTTGGTGTTCCGTGTAAGCCACAAGACATGAGTTTCTACTCGAACAGCATATTCGACCAGTGTGAATGCGGTTTTCCCACGATGTTCGAGTATGATTGTCACATGCCGTTTTCCGGAACGTTGATCGAACGTCATGAGCAATTCTGCCTGTCTCAACTTATTGAACGTATCGACGACGGATGGCACTGGCACAACTGATTTCCGCTAAGCTTTCTTTGGCTTTCTGTAAACCAAGCGGAAACGATATTTTCAGCTGGTCGTCATTCCAAGGATTAAAATTAGGTTTTGCGGACTGTTGGCGCCTTCGATTATATCCTTATTCAACGCGCTGTGCATTTGTTCCTTCACTTCCTGTTCCAAGTGAACTGATACCTTACGAGGTCCATGAGATTGAAATGTTCCGATTGCTGACACTTCATGTGAAGTTTAGTTGCAAAAGTCATTATTCGTGAATAATTCGACGCATTTCTGGACCACGGACTGGTGCAAGGAGGCTGTACAAATGGGATTTTTAGCCCTGCCTACTTGGTTGACGTCTTTCTGTTATTGTCCAAAGAGTGTCAGATAACCGTTCCTGGTCGACGGTATTTCGAGTTTCACGTCATTCGAGGACTGGATAGCCAAATCGTTAATGCACATACGATACGTTGATAATGTTTCATTTTACTTTAACGATATTGTTCATTTTGATCCTTTTTTCAGTCACCTTGGTAATATTCACCTCGACCCATCTTTCTCTGACGAAGTTGTATCTGACAAGAATTCAGCCTTTTTTGGATTTTGATTATTAGAAACGCGAATGGCACGGTACAGCACTCAGTTCACCGCCAGTCAACACGGGTTGGTTAAAATACTCAATTTTCCAGCTTGACTCATATTGCCAACAAACAATTCTTAGTTTAAACACTGTTTCGTAGACCCAGACGTATTTCCATCCTTGACAAACTGCATACAGAAGAGAAAATGTTGGTGAAACCCTTACTAACAAATAGATAATCCGAAAAATTCATCCATGCGCACAATGTGCTGAATAAGAGGATTCGATTCAGACTTACGGACCGAAAGAAGAGTATTGTCGGGGAATTCGCCAGTTGCCCGAATATACTGCGTGACAAGACAAACAAAGTACACTGTCAACGACCTTCGTTGTTGCTATAGTAGTATACTTCCCAGGTCTCAATGATCGTCCCTGGCCGTCGTGACAACTGGTGTTGTCATCCTGGCTACATGCCTAGACTGGACTTTTGTCCAGTCTATTCCTTTTGGTTTTACTTTGTTGTTAGTCCCAGACCAAATGAATATGAACGGGTTAGTGACCATGTTGTCTTCGGAATGAGCAACATAAAGAAGCTCTGTTTGAAGGCCAGTCTTTTTCCTGTGTTCATACGGTAGTCTCGGTCGAATAGGAAGAGACTAACGGACCGCGTATACTCCGTCGTTCATTACCGTTATCCATCGTGCTATTATCCGCCGTTTGGTTGACCATTATTCCGTTCCTGTTTACGCGCTCGTAGGCTGCAGATTCAGTTACAACAAGTATTATCGTACTTTTACCATTCAGAAGTGACCACTTAGCCAACGATGTAATGCACAAGCCAAATTCTGCACTGGCACGAACGTACACAATTGAGTCTAATTCAGACTAGCGGGGAACCAGTTCTCCGCAGTCACGGAAGTCATTTGTGGACTTTCTCCGTCTTCTATTTTGTGTGGCATTTCACTTACACTTGTAATGACATTTATATAAGGGGGACAGATGGCTAACTAAACGAGTTGCCGAACGCACGCCCCAACTTGGCAAACTGATTACTTGAAATCTAAAGTCATCGATTGTCAATCACTTCATGAAAACAGGCCACAGATTTGACCTGCTAAACGCATTCAAGGTACTGTTGTGCAATAGAAACCCAAAGTTATTGGTCGTCTGTGAAGTGATGCTTATCGGAACTTACCAACCGACGTTATGTGTACAAATGTAGTTGAGACAAACTAACGGGTTGCCAATATTTTGATTATGCACTATCCAGTGTGTTTGTAGGCGTATCCAGTCCCTGTTTGTCTCTGTCTGCATGATGTATATTATTGGTAGGTTTTACGTCTGCGATCGATAAAAGCAAACGAAATGTCAACATATTGCAATATACACCCTCCTTCTGAAGACGTTGAGCAACGCGTAGCGGCAAACCAACGATTCCAGATAATCAGAACAAGGTTGGATCATAATGTCACAGTAGTACTGAACAAATAATCGAGTAAACAACCTTGACAATTGTGACTGACAGAACGTTTCCGGGAAATGGATTAAAATTCGGTGCCGAACGGCGTAAGTTTCAATGAACATATTGTGACACTCATAACCAACACAGACTCATTCCGACCAGTCAAAGTGTTCAAAAGTTACGCCCCACCATTTAATCACAGTATAATAACAGGTAAAAGGCTAGCCGCAAAACTATCACATTGGCGCTATAAAATAAGATCACGTGGATCAGACCAATCATCAGAAACAGGGGAGTTAGAATATACATGGGTAAACACTTGTGAGAGATACAGTTGAGTAGAATGTTCACACGTTTACACTTGAAAAGTTGATATACTGACTGTATGAGCAGTGCGGATTTGGTAGTGAGCTGGCACAAAGGAAATTTTCGATAGATAGCGCAGCCAACCATTGCCGTTTTGACTCCTGATCCAAGTCTGACAGTAATTTTGTCAGAGTGGTGATGACCATGATAGGAAATGCTCCTTGTAAAAACCTGGCCGCCTTGGACCGTCGCATTGCATCTTGTCGGTCACCAGGACCGTCAAACGTAGCCACTAACACCTCCTTCGCAGCTACTCACTCCATCCTCGCATGGCCTCCCCGCGGTGCGTCCAGAACTGCTTTCACTCTTTTCTTCACCACCGTCTGCGGGGTAAACAGCTTCCCACGACTGATCCTGACTCCGACCACCTCGGCTGGGTCTTTGCAGCGCACGAACGTCTCACTTTTTGCACAGCTGCGGCCAGGGTATCTTCAGACTTGCGTTTGTCACAACAACAATTATTGTGACGGCAAAAGATGTTCGGCTTGGGATGCTATCTGTTAAGCTAAATTCAAGATATGTGGAAACAACAGGAAACGCAAAGCTCAATTCCCATGACCGAAGTGTGTCCACATCCGTTGGGGAGTAGTGCACCGTCAATGGGCTTGCTAACAATTCTGGCATGATGCAGAAGCACGTTTCAGGTGGTTGTTTCTAGTGTTTCGTTTTCTTGGCGTTGAGACGTGCACTTTAGTTTCCACGTGTACAAGTCGTGCTATACTATTCACAAACAAAGGCACATCCTATGCAGCAGTAGTCTCTCTCTCTTTTATTTTCTGGCCGTCAGTGTACTCACCATTGTTTATGTGACTTTGAGTTGCCTATGACTAAATAAATTGCGCCTGGAAGACCATAATGATATCTTCAATCTGTCAGTGTTCCGCCTTGCGTATGTACGCTTTTACACGTCTAACGCAGACTGACTATTAGCATTTCCCGTCCCAACACCGTCTGCTGGATGTAATCACGTTAGGAATAGGGTAATCGAAGAAGAATAAAAGGCCAACGACCCGTTATAGTGGACAAGTGTGCACAGGCTCGAACCCCGACAACTAACACCTTATAATGCCTTTCCCTAAAAGTAATCGGGATGTAGTCACGACAGATATCGGATTGAAAAACCTTTGTGGGGTTTGGAAACAGAACGTATAACCCCAGTAACGTTTAGAAATATGACAAGTAGTTGGTTCTTAATCATTTTACTTAGTCTGGAACCAACGGCAGCAAATAGACTGAGAAAGAGGAACGCGATTGGGCTCCAACGCACTCGACAAGGTGCCGGTCGAAAGCTGCCTAGACTCTTCAAGTATGATGAGGGAAATTCGAGAAAACGCTAAACAAAACGGCTTCGGAGAACAGAATGATAGACAAGTCGTTAGGAATAGGGCAAAAATTCACTACATGCAGTTAGTTTCAAGAGTGAAAAAATGGCATTGACTTTGGGTCAAGCCGCCTATAACAAGCATGGCTGGCGGCATCCGGAGCGGATTAGCCTGTCACAGTGTCCGAAGCCAAAGGGAGCTCACGTTTAACCATCACCGCAAGTGGCTTGCGGTTCCACATACAACAGGTATCCGGTGTGAACCTGAAGGAATAAGACTAGGAGTTTTGCGAGTGGAGTCTTTGTGTCTAGTCAGTTAATCCTGGTTAGCCAATTAATTGGCTAGCATGACAAGGAAACTTTTTTCTCTCAGAAAATAACCAAAAAGAGACTGCAATCACCAGATCTAAACTGAGAAGAAAGATGTGTGAAATGTAATGCAAAAAGTATTTCAGTATACGAGTGCATGCTAGCGCATTTTGGAAAGGATAACGATGAAAAACACTAACACTCCTACCTGAACTCTTTCTTCCCTCTTCTCGCTTGCCTGTTACATAATACAGTCGTTGGACAAAATCCTTTTGTTACAACAATGATTTTATACGATCCACTACATTACCAGTGTAAGAACGTAGACAGCAATTAAGAAGACAAACTGTATCCAGAACGATTTTGCGGCGGCGATGAAGCCAGCACAAGCAACTAAGGTAGATGAACAATGTGGGATCAGTTCATATCAAGAATCATTGAGATCTAGCTTAATCATCTTTTAAACAGTCGTACTGGAGAAGGATCATGTGAGATGGGGATGAAACGTAACGCTATCAACGAAAGTAAGTTACACTCAAGATAACCTAGTGGAAGAGGACGGGAATGAGTCAGACACGTAGTGGAGCTGAAACAACGGACACTTCAACCCTACGGAATTCACACTGTATGTATGATTAAATGAAGAGTTATCAACCGTTAATTGAATTGGAAGTGTTAGACAGTATGACACACGAAGACATCGTGGCCGATGTCTATAACCATTATTCTATCCAATTTCAAGTCAGTACCGACCAGGTTGCGGATTCTGATTTTAAACAGGCAAGTCAGTAGTTGATGGTTACTCACTGGGTCTTGGTATACGTAGTATTGGCATATGAACGTGATTCGACATCTTCGACTGGGCCAAGATTAAATAATTTGACTTAGAATTCAACGTGCGACCCCAGTTATCGCTTTTCTTGGATGAGAGCTGTGAATACACGGAATCATCCCGAATTTACCCACGACACTATACTTAAACAAGCGATAGGAGTTATAGAAGCACTCCGTATGTTTGTATCAATAACGCTCAAATGGCTTATGAATGCCCGCCATTAGTGCATGAGTGACGATGTAGCGACCAAAGAATATCGCCGATAGTCAAAAATGTTACCGAATGCATGTGTTGTGGACTTACCTGTCTATCAGAGGCTGCGATATAGACTCGGTAACATTTCAATCAAGTGTGAGATATTCTGCACGAAGCAGATTACGTGTTTTTCTGGATAGCATTATATCTAGAAGTTTGGTTGGTCGACAATGTTACGATTCTAACTGAACAGTTTTTAAAACGACCGGGAACAGATTTTCAGAGAGACGTGCGAGTTTTAGCAGGAGTAATATCGCGGGAAACTAAAAGTATTCTTGTGTGTACGTTTTATTCAGGCAGTGGTTATCACCGTTGCTTACAGGATAGGCTAAGGTCATGTACTCTTCCTTCTAATCGTTGTGGATCTATATGGCTCGTCGTTCGTCAACGATGAACATTGGATTCATTCCTGTTGAGATCTCCTTCAAAACCCAAATGACGCATATTTTATCAGTTCGTCTGTTTCTCTTTAGATTATCTGGCTGTATTTGGTACACAACCTACGTGGCCTACACTATTGTCGACTTTAGCGTAACACAAGACCCCCAATGAACTTCAAACATTACATACTCCCATTTCGTTCTGTACGGTCCTCCATAGTATGAGTGGCATTGTGTACAGTTGAGACTAATCATAAATGCATGATGCACCCAAAATGTGCCTTGTATAACTGGTTAGCAAGTATTATTGCTTAGTGAAATGGGGTTGTCTACCTCTGTGACAACCGTATCCATGACGTTAACGGCTTGGGGAATTAGGTGACATCAATTCTAGTGAGGCGCAATGAAACATTAGTCAGCCAACCCAAAGTACTTCAAACAATTCCTGTCCAGCAGTAATCAGCTGTATGTGTCAGACATTATCGTACCGCGTTTTATACTTAAGAGTGTACATTTTTTGTTGTTCCGTGTCGTACACTGACCATACTTAAGAGTAACACATTCGTCATTATACCACTTTATAAGTGTTCCACAGAAGTCTTAAACCGGCCCATTGATAGCAAATTGCTACAGACCCTGGATGTAGTGAAAACAGCAAACATGGTCAGCACTCCAGCAAGTGTCACCTTTTTCCTTCTGTATTTACTCTTCAATAATATCATCAGCACCTTTGTGGATCGGTGGAAACCTAGTTGGGAAATGTGAGCTTTATGCGTTTTTATTAGTGCATAAGTATGGTCCGACGAAGGCCTAATTTAGTAATTATGACTAAGGGACCTTCAGCTTCATAAGGAACACCGATTATATAAACCCATATTGTAGCAGATGTTATTTATGTATAATTTCAGCACTATCAAGACAAATTGTGAGATTGTTTAACAGCCAGACTACAACAAACATACAAATAAGTCAATAGTTCTACTTTTAAACCTATTCACACAACTTGACATGCATCTATTTGCATGGCTCCGACAATATTACTTACCGGTAATCGCAAGAACTGCTAAGTATTTATTTACATGAAGGACACATAGATGTGGGTAAACCCAAGATGAGAATGACAAGAAGCAATAGACGACCAGCATCCAGATCAGATACAGGAAAACACTCAGGATTAATCGCACAAACAAAAAATGTGTACGCACACTTTTCGTGAGCGACTTATATAGCTTTGACTAAAATTCCGGAAATGCATTCCAGAACAAAATATATCTGACAACACTTCTGCCAGCTGTGTCTCTAGAGTGAAAATTAGCCTCATAATGTCAGTTTTTGTTTGAATACGTGACATACCAAGAAGCAGTACCAAAGTGTGTTATATAGGAAACTTCGTACTAGAAACAAACCGATGGCAACATTGTGTGCACAATTTCCTAACTGTTTGTCAGGAGCATCACAAACAGACTGGTAGACACTAGCAGATCAAATCCTGTGACTTGACGGAACCCATCAGAGAACACTTGTAACTCCAAATTCAGAAACATTACATACTATCTTATCTGTTCATTTTGACCTTTCTTGCAATTTAAGGCCATCAGGAAATTACATCATCAAAATTTGGAAATCGCCCTTATCAACTAGCACAGTTTATAGGAAATTGTTTTTACACAAAGCGGTGGTTTAAGTAGCTCATAAATGCAAACGTGTGCACGTCTTGTTTAAAAAATCCCAAGGTGATCGATCAAGTGGATTGAATATATTAGTCCGAAAAGCGTAACCAAGGTAACACAACATGAACCGACAACATGGAAACGCCTATGTGAAGAGTTAGGGCGGAGATAAGCGAAATGACGAGCAATCCACTAATTATCACTAGTCAGCATAATTCTACATCTAACTGATGCGAGAACAGCATGTGAGTTATTGAAACAAAATAAGCACTAACGTGAAATTAGAGATGAAAACTAGGGGAAGTGAGGTACACTGCAAGCGATGAAACCCGCAGTCAGATAAAACTAGTGAATGTAACCAAAAGACTCAACATTACACTCAACTCGAACACAAAAGGTGCTGCTACTGTTTCATGGGACTCAACCATAAAAGCAGTGGTTCAGAACTATTTTCGAAACATCTGAAGCAGGCTTGACCACTGAAGCCTCATTTATAACCCCATTATTTAAAACTTTACGTTTCCACGTCTACAAAACGCAAATATTCGCATAAACGCTCAGTCAAATTTACTGTCATCGATCGTCGTAGCAGTGGCTGCCCTGGACACCACGAAGTTATCTCGAACACCTACGAAATTTTTCAGGCACCCTGTGCTCTACATTTCGGAGAACTATAAGGCAAGATACAGAATGACGGCAAAACAATATACAGATCACGGGAAATGAAACTAACCATCAGAAGACAATCATAAACTAATTTATCATAGCTAACAGCGTATTTAACACAGTTCTCGCTGTATCAAAAACTAGGTTGTGGTCAGATTATATGCCCTCCAATATATTTCGACGAGATTCCAACAACGTGTCGAATACATTTCCCTCCGGAACTAATTAGGGAAAGTGAACCAAACACTGATAAGTTTGGTGAATAGCAGAGAACGAAAGGCGGAATTCAGTGAAACACCTGAGTGGATATCAGTACAACGGGTAATGCTGTGATCAATTCACATGGGTGATAGTTATCCGCATACTGAAGTAATGAAGCCGACCAGCGCAGAATTAGCACAGACCGTCTACACGGAGATTTCGGCATTTGACGTAACATATGTATCGGGGTAGGCAAACACACAAGTACAACATTTTCGGAATTACAAAAGAGGAGTACGGTAATTTACAAGTCAGTGACCCAATCTTACACAAACAGTCTTTCCGCAACCACACTATGACAAGCTTACAAACCTGGTCATAACCTAGTACAAAACAACACATATTTGAAGATAACTGGTGTGCAAGTACTCGCTGTTGGGCAAACACGGTCGTGGATTCATGGAATCGATTTATACAGACTAAACTGGCAAAATTCGAAAACAATCGACAGCACGTTTTTTTATTATAAAAAAAGACAGTCGAACATGTCCAAGATAGTCAATTAATCTGACAAAAATTGAGGCACTCGGTAATTACGCCAATATATCACTTGTCCTATAAATGGCTAATGTATTCGGAAAACTTTCATTATAGAAGACCTTCTTTGCAAACCAATTCAACCACATTTTCATTGCAGATCTGCGGCAGCATAGACAAGAGAACGACTACTGAAAACGCCAGCGGTTAGTTCGGATCATTTGCTCAAGGAAACAAAACCGACTCGAAAAGTTGTGGGTAGAAACTTTTCATGATCACAGACAAATCATAAGCAGACAAGTGGAATAGTGTGGACTAAGGAAGGAACATGGAATTCGTGAAGCGGTGGTTATCCACCTCTTTGCGAAAAAACTAACTTTAGCAGGGATGAATCATCGGGCACCTTGAACATTACTAATCGAACACAAACCGTTTTTGCTTACGGCCTTTCCGCACGGGCTAAATGTATGGCTAACATAACATGAAGCGATAAACTCGAATTTCAAATCTGTTGGAACTCATCAATGGTGCGTAACCATGATCGAAGGTTGTACTCTTGAAGCGGTTGTATCTCCATCGATATCACATTAACACCATCCGAGTTATCAGATTCGAGGATTCAGATACTGTAACAATATCCCAAAAATTTATGATTTGAACTTTAAATAAAGTAAACAGCACTGATATTGGTAAATCGACGGAGAATAACAACGTTACGAGGAAATTGTAATGCCCTACGTTTTAACCATCTCGGGTGGTCTTCCTCAATAGTGTTATAATTGAAATTATATATATATATATATATATATATATATATATATAATCACGTCGATCGGTCGACACCAGTTGAACAGTTTGCAGCAACCTCGTTATTCCACAACCGATTCAAACAAACCCAAGTGAGCCACTCCGATACTCTGTTGGACGACGCCAGTAACATTCATCACACGAAAACAGGCCTGCATACGAGGTCAGCAAACATACACAGGAGCATAGTCAATTCACGGTAGGGATATAGATTACATGAAATTTGGTTGTACGACTGATACTGATGCAATCCGAGCGACTTAGCATAAAACATGTAACACACTTTGGACCAAGTGACTTCGCAGGACACAACGACTGACAAGAAATCTAATTACCGTGAACATTAGACAAGGAGTCCAGATCCCTATAATCATGACCCCATTCACGGGTCAGACTTTTGGCGATCTGACTTAGATATGAGGCAATGAATTCAAAATTCACCCATAAGAGAGTTTATCAGTAGTGCAAGTACGCATCCGGATCAAAATAAAACTCACTCGTCAAAACGTTGCCCGTCATCGTAATGATTTCACGCTAAGCCTGACATCACAAATATTCGCTTAGTAAGTCGAAAAGTCATAAATAAAGACAGCAATGAATCGGTGGTTCGTGCTGATGTTTATCTACTGTATAATCATGAAGAGCAAGTCGAACTAGGAAGGAGAAAGAAAACTAAATATTAAAAGATCAGTCAAGTAGAAGTTTAAACATCCAACATCAAGGCGTCCGTATGTTGCAAACAAACGAGCTAAATGTGAAAATAAGACATCATCAAGACCGATTCCCTGCAGCTTTCACTACCTGAGTAATTAATTGCACTCTCTCTACAGACAGCTAAACTGAGAAGTTCTGATATCGAGGCCTTTGGCTGATATTAACGATTCAGTAGTTATTCACTGGTATGCTGAATTACGCGGTAACCAAACACTTCAGCAAGAAAATTCTTAAATATAAAAAACGAAGCAAAATTCGGATTGTATTCCACTCATGTGACCAGTTAACGCCGGCTGATATAGCCAATCATCGATGAACACGCACTCAGTCTGTCTATAGTGTGATACGCTAGATTGAGGACGAAATCGATCGGCAAATGAGGCTAGTACAACCCAGATATCGAGCGTACAGATCGGCAATTAACACACAATGGTAACCGTTTGTTCGATTTACTCATGGGTGAGGTGTTCAAACATCGAGAGTTAAATATTCCAAAACCGTAGTCATTGGGGGATTTATGATGTATCGTCTCGAAAAGAATGGATACGCTATATGTCATTTATAAATGACTTGACGATTTGGCCAACACAGTAACGATTAGCATGTAAGTTCGTGATAACGACAAACAGAATTCTAATTTAAGTCGGAGAAAAGATGTAAGCTGCTGATGACCACTGACAGTAAACCGGAAGTCTAGTGCCACCATTCAAAGTGAGCTAAGAAACAAACGCAATCTGAGTTAGTTGATACATGATTTGGCGGAAGTGATGTTTGAAAAACCGTTTAACATAGTGAATTTCGAAGAAAAGGACAGCATCCCCAATTCATCCACCGTGCGAGACGATCGATCGATCATAACGACTGAAATCGAGAGCTGTGATTTCGTGTACAGTAACAGGTCATGGTTACCAATAGTGCGTAGTGAGTTCTGTCAGAATGCTGTGACTGTCACTGGGTATACCTGGTCGATCGAAACAACAACTGAACGAAATCATACGGCTACATAACTTCTCCGACTGACAGTACAAATGCCAGCATCGTGTGCTGACAAATAAACCGTAACACCAGAAGCAAGCAACAACTCTACACATCCTTGAATTGGTAACACAGCCTCAAGATCATAACCCCCATACTACAAAATGATAACTATATCTGCATTAACAACACACACTTTATCCAATGAACCGGATCTCACATTGCAAATCCACTCAAAGAAGAAAAAAATTTCTAATTTGGGCCATGATCAATAAAGATTGAAGCGTGCACAACAAATTTGGTGAATAAAGAAAGAATGCAATTTATCGGAATGAAGGCCAAAATTGACAATATTTTCTACAGAGTAGGTTACATATCAGGATTGCAAAAATGCCATTGTTCGACTGAAAAAAGAAACAAAAAAGAGATTAGTAATGCAAAAGAAGCAGTTTCAGTTTGTAGCGATGGAAATCTGAAACATGAGAAGCAATAAAGGGAAGCAACCAGAACAGTGTGATGATTGACTGAAGCGAAATTTAGAGCCTAATGTGTGCGTGTGATTCGTGCACCACCTACAAACATAACTGCAAACAAAAGCTTGCTCTCCCTCCCGGTCTACGACTCGTCAGGTGCAGCATTACCGGCAGTTTCTCGTAGTTTCAGTCATGCGAAAATAAGCGAATGACCGTCAGTTCATTAAGGGCTAATGAAGGTCGCGATGAGAGCTGTTCAGTCAACATCTGAAACAGTGCACTTATTCTGGCGGAAGACCATTCAATAAACGTTAACCGATCAAATGACGTACGATCACAAATGTGTTAAAGAAAAACATGGGCGAGTACGCGCTACGCTGAAAAATAAAATCAACCCAAACATTAAGAACAAATTTCTGAGGCCTATCCCTTTGACCAACTGGTTGATGAATAATACCGTATTTTAGAAATTTACAAGTTAACTTCGGGTTGCTATGAACAGCACACGACACCCAACATCAAAGTGGTATCGGCAGCACTCAGTGTGAACAGCGCGGCCGCATATAGTGCTGACGTTAGTGAAGAGAAGCGCAGACGCGAAATTAGAGAGGGGTGAATATTCTTAGGTACAAAATATCATTGTAGTCACTTTGCATAAGCTCAAACAGGAACCTACTTGCAGGATCATTAGGTTGATCGCCCACGGTAAATGGAACACATTTGAGAAGCTCCGCCTTAAAATCTTCAGTAGGGACGAGGTAAGGACTATTCTTGACGCTCACGTTGGAGCTAGACGAAAAGAGAGAAGAAAAGCACAGTAAATAACTTCTGACAGAATGGAGATGAGTAAAGACCAATATAAGTGGTGCCAATTTAAAAGGCATGACATTTATTGGGAAATGAAAATGAAGGATAATTGCAATATGAAAAGGGAGACCTACACCTCGAATGAAATTCGAGGATTTGCTAAGGAAAAAAGATGAAGGCAAACTGGAAACGAAACATCAAACTTAAAATTCCAGGTTAATCCAAGTTAGCGGGAAAGATGTTTTTACTGATTTGGACAGCCAGTAAGCATTATGAAGACTCAATATCTATGAATACCTTAACGACTATACATTCCGCCAAGCGCTAATCGATCGAGCTGGGCACAGCAGTCGATCATGCACAAACTATCAAACTCATCCTCAAACGTGTTTCCAGTGCACTTCCAAGCGAGCATTTTGTTTATCCCAGTACTCGTCTACATGTGACATGTGAAGAGGACGAACGACTGGGGTGAACAACTATGAAAGAACTTCGCAAATCGATTGGAAACCATCAGTGTTCAGAAAGATTACTCAACAGGCTTTACCAATTTGAGTTAAAACACTAATATGACGGGAACAACCGGACGATAGATCCTGGAAAATAACCTACAAACCCTCTGAACATATATTCCACGGTTCGAAATCCAGTCATCCAATGCACGTCACAAAAATTGAAAATGACATGCGATTGTTCAGTTTAACGAGTTATTGAGTCAGTTCATATGTTTACTCATTCAATTCGGAATGAATCGCCCACAACAGCGCGCTGAACAACAATGAGGATAAATTTGGAGCAACATCGCAGTGTGATCAGGCGTCAATCACGAAGATGTCTCTGTTGAGCCATTCAGTGAACTAAGTCGTGACACAGTACACCCAGTTGTAACACAGAGCAGTAGCAACGTGTCCATAACTACATTCTGAAACACGTTTTAACAAACTAGCTTAATGAGTGAATATTAAAAAGTTTCAATTCCGGACAACTGTCGCTACTGAGCAGGGGCAATACTACACTCAAGATTGTTTTCAATATAGGGCTCGTAAGTAAGCCAATCATGTCATCGTTCTGTCATGTTCCCACAGTATATAGGGATGATTTTATACCCTACTGCCAGTAACCATTCGGTTAACTGGTCTTGGTTGGGTATTATTATAACACGTTATCTGTAAAGTTAATGACATGATGGTCTCATCGTTTCGATTTGGAGATGGGAGACTAAACCAGTGGGTAGTACAATGGTGCCTATCACTAAGTTGCAGATGAAATGGGTCAGATGTATCAAATGTAGTACGTCCTAAACACCTTTTTTTAATTAGAATTCAGGTTAAATTAAAAGTACGGAGGACAGTGAACAAAAAAAACTGACCAGGCGCATGCATGCGTTTACTAACACATGTGAAAGCTCAACGGAAAAAGATGGCAACTTGATTCAAACTGCCATTCGTCTATGAGGAAGATACCAAAGAAATGACTGTTGAAAAAAATATATCACATAAACAAGATCAACTGGAGAAGCTGAAAAACCATATGGATAGAGGCGTGATCTTGGTACGCTGCAGTATGGGATAGCACTTGTAACCAGCTGTTTGTGTGACTGGGAAGTCACCAATCTGGTAAGCGATACTGACTATAACCGGTGAAACTGTCAAGATCCGATGATTGGTGATTGCGTTGTCTAAACACCCTTGAGGTTTACTCAGCTATTCGTGGCTTTTTGCACAATGCCCAGGGAGATTCCCGATACGTATCACAGATTGTGCAATTTATTAACTAATCATATTTGCCCCCTTAATGTGAAGACGATGATAAGAAGCCGTCGGTCACCAAGAAAAGGTCCAATTTTTGGATCACAGGGCGGAATGAACCGCATAGCTAAGAGATCGCCCCCAGTCAATTTTGCTACAGCTATAGATAGTATGAGGCGAAGTAATCGTGCTACTCGGGTGAACGAAACGTATGACGGCAGGCCATAAGAAAATGGACCACTTAACCTAAATGGGTGGCATCAACATGCCATCACGTAAAGCCAATAGGGCAGCGTCAACCAGAGCAACGAAGGCAAGAGCTGCCTTCGTCATCCGTAGCCTTAAAAACAACTGAGCGACGTTGAACGAAAATGTGTGTGGCAGACAACAAGGGCGACTGGATGAGTCATCGCTCGACCGGATCGGATCAATGGGTGACACAAGTCAGGCAAAATAGGGTGGACGACCAGATCGGAGGCGCGATTATTCCAACACCCACAGGAATATTTCTACACGGTCGTGGAATACGGTCGAAGCACACAGTGGATAGATGGGAGACAACACGAGCGGTCGGACAAGTCATCGCTCAACGAAATCGGACCAACGGTCGAAGAATGGCATGCGGAAAACCCCCCGATAGAAGGCGCCGATCACGCATAAATATACCAGGCAGAAGTGCACACGAGGTGCGAGCGGAAACCGGGGTGTGTTGTGGAATGAAATTCTGACTCATAAACGCGAGGGCGCGCGTATCATGGTAACTGGCGTGTTGGACAATAAAGATTGTGCTTTATTGGGCGCCTTTTCGCTACACTGGTGCCGTGCCGTGAATACGACACAGTGAAGTTACAATGGCCAAAACAATTTGCGGATGGGCGAAAACTGTCTATGTCTTGAGCAAACAAACAAAGGTCGCAACATCGTATCAAGAAACGGACCGCACTGATTCAAGAGTTCATAAAGGAACGAGACCAACAACGGGCAATGGATAGGTTTTATGGTGCCGGATTTTGTGACACTCAAGATCTCCTGGTTCACTATCAACACTTATTACGGCGATTGACGTTGGGGTTATCGAAGGCAGATGAGAAGACGAAGGACAGAATGGTGAAGGGGCGGTTTATCCAGAGTTTGCCGCCGGAGTTGCAGGAGAGCGTTCGAATGGCCGTCTTGTGGGATTACGGACATCGAACGGCTTGTCGGGATTGAACAATACTAACCCGTACGGATGCAAGTCGGACAGCCGAAAGTCAGGGGGCTCGAACAGAAAGTGGAGCAGCTGACGAAGGCAGTGGAATTGTTGAAGACGAATGTGGAACGAAGAAGAGGACAAGTTAGACGAGCACGTGAACAACCCCACAGCAATCAATGTTTTGTTTGTAATGGGGTGGGACACTTTGCCCGCCAGTGCCCTAACAGACGTCTTCATCCTTGTTTTTCGGTGGTAACGGGTTATCATGGGGTCGTTCCACAGGTAAAGGTTCTGATCGAGGGAAAGCCAAAGAGTGCGATAGTAAATACGGCA
>LUCH01006124.1:7843-28789 GCA_013368495.1 Paragonimus heterotremus | reverse complement strand
GCACGCTCCGTTACAAGATTCAGATTCAACCTGTGCGTGCTTGCTGGTTTCGACCGCACGTTACGGAAGCGTCGTCTTCGCCTAACCTTGTAAAAGTTAAATTAATGTAACATGTCATCTTTTGAGCCGAACCTGTGGAACAGGCGAAATATCTTTTTTCCTAGTGCGTACATCAAACGTTGTGAATTGTGAATACTTCTCCTCTGTTTACATCTTTTGTCGACAGATTTCATGTGTGTTTTGTTATATATCCATTCGTTGCTTTGTACCGCATGGAATTGTCTGTCATGATGGTGCACATCCAAACGTGCTTCTCACAAATGTGTTGAGAAATATACTATTATTATTATTATTATTATTATTATTATTATTATTATTATTATTATTATTATTATTATTATTATTATTATTATTATTATTATTAGTCAGGACAGTTTCAATCTCGTCTCTTCGGTGTTTTCGCTGAGCTGCATGGCATGGAGCGTTGTAACTGTCCCGTATCATTTGTGTGTTAACGGAAGCAGCACATGGTGGTGGGCGCGTCCCGTAAAATATCGTACTGTGATGGAAATGGTACGCACCTCAGACTTTAATCATCGCTGTGTATGCGTGCATGAGTGTGTCAGCGCGTCTCACTGACTACAGTGGTGTTGGGAAGCACTGAAGATCGGAACGGTTTCACCGACGAAGTATTCGGATAGCAACTCCAATGCACTCGGGACCAGCCGACCACCAAACTCAACATAACCTACACGACTGCTGATGTGAAGACATGAGCTACAGGCGTGGACACGCAGTGCCCTATGGTCATTGATAATGTATTCGAAGATTTTTGCTACCTGCTGTATCGCGGGACTTGGCACATGGACGGATCAGTTTAATTGGGTGATGGATCAACTCCACGAAGACACTGTCCCATCAGCCAAATTTGAGAACATTCGGGCTGCGGCAATCAGTTCACTTTCGAGTCAATTAATAAACCTGGTTACCAGATAATCATTATAGAATGAGGAGTGGGCGTTCCGCATAATACGTGATGCCGCTGCACACCTCCAGCGGTTAGCATAGCAATAATAAAACGATTGTTGACAGGTCAACTGGGAGTCCAGCTGCACATGCTCATCAGGATGTGCATTCGGCTTGGAATTTGGCGGACTTTGGACACTTAATATGTAATTCTTGCCCATGTGGTTGCATTGCTGTTCACAATCAAGGTTGTCGCTTCTGCAATGTCCACAATTCACAGTTACATTTCATAATTCACTTTCGTACGTTTCTGTATATACCGCATTGTTAACTTGATTTGTACACATGTATGGCACCATCACAGTCACTTTATGAACCGAATCGTCAAAACAAATAAACGGGAGTTACCGCGCATCGTCTCTGTCTTTTCATTTGTGCGGATTTTTGAGCTGATAAAGTAATTGCATGGCGAAATACTTTAGCTCCGCGTATTGACTAATCTATCAACACTCAACGCTCGCCATCCCAGGCGCCGGGTGGGATTATCCGACGATCGTGTTCCGGATATCATTTCTTACGCTGTATTTCTTTCATGTGTTGGTCTGCTCAATCCAGTAGACCTTGGCTTATCAGTGAGTCGATCCTACTTCACAAGTACGTCTCCAGTTTGTTTGTACACTCAACTTTTGAGCCTGTTCATTGCCGTTACAGCTGTTCTTCGATATTACCATATTTTGGTCATTTTATCATTTAACTGATTAGGCCACCACATCAGGTACGACTGAACATTAGTGAGGTTGCCCCTCTCAACACGTCAAAAACGCGAATGTGGCATGTTTCGGGACGCATTGTTTCCTTCGAAATAGGAACCATCCGTTAAGGACACCTAATGTGGAACATCAAAACCATCTAGTATATTCAAATTCCTGGTGAACTGCATTACCGAAACCCGCCACCAATAGCAGAATTTTCTGCGATACACACCGGAGCGCATAGTACAGTACAATCTATGGGGTGTAATCCGTGACATTCTAGCTCGGTACCTTGTTAAGTATGTCACACAGCATTCGCAGTACTTCGGTTGTGATAAGCGCATATATGAATGATCCAGTGTTGCACGTTGACTTACCTTCCCATCCCTTCTGTCCCCGGTGATCACACCCAAATTCATTCTTCCTGAGGGCACACTCGGCTCACCGGATCGGGGATTCCCCATCCCACGATATTCCCGTTGAAACGGTCTCAACATTTTAATTTGAAAATCCGCACTCAGCATGCCCCGGAGTAATGAGGCTGATTTCAAATTTGTGGCTTTTCAGTCCGTTTGACCGCCACATTCGTCTGAGCGTAACAGCGTCACGTTGAAATTAGACCGTTCTTCCGACTTACAGCTTGCTATCCCGTGTGACTTCGCTCGAAGATGTCGACCATCGGAAAGGACGTGGAACAATGGGAAGCAATTGAATGTAGTCAGTTTCTATTGTATGTAGGCCCAGTTGTTCTCCGAAGCATACTGGATCTTTGTACAAACCACAATTTTGGGGAAGTTTTTGTGTGTACACATATTTTATTCTAACCCACTTTGCATCCTGTATTTGGATTTCGTCCGTCAGCTACTTGTTATTTTTACTGAAAACTTCGGTCAGTTTTGCGGACCGTTTCATATGTCATGTCGCGTGTAGTGCTTAAATTATCCGCCCAACGAAGTTCCTCTCCGCAGTGTAGTGGATGAATTTTCAACTTTTTCGTTCCAATCCATCGGACGCTTTTGGAAAGGTTGTTTACAAACCATGTCGAGCCCCATCCAATAAGTTCGTTCGTGTACTCCGGGAACTCTTTATAATCCTCCATTCGGACATGACTGAGTCGGCGTTAGACCACACTGGTGTTCTCATTGTACGACCTTTGTCAGCCAGTGATGATCTTGCGCATAGCGACGTTTTCTTCTCAAGCAGTTCACCTTAACATGCGATTAGGTTAAACGGAAGACCGGTGCTTGTTTTACATCGTGGTATTTTAATTAGACACTGTCTTTTTCACAATATAAAAGTTTTACACACGGCTCACCGTCGATACACCTGTACAGTTTTAGAGTTAACACTTTATCTGATACGGTACATTCTCATACTGTACAAGGCATACAGCACAAGTGCATATACATTCTCATTTCACATTATGGGGTTTTCATACCTATTTTGCGTACTATTACTGAACTTCTATAAACCGTATTACTCCATCATTTCTGTAATTCTCGTTGTGAATGAATCGGAGCAATACCCCGTGTTTCTGGTGCTTTTGGCTAATGCAAACGTTTTTAGATGTTATCCGTGGTTTAATCCTTGGAAAACAGTTCGGGTGTCGTAGAGAACACAGGGTGGTTCGTGGTTGAACACACCATGCGGCTGACAAGCGGTCGCGGCCTGAGCGCTTGTGACAGGTTACTGCTTCCGCACGGACCCATACCGCTGACCACACCGCAATAAGAGGTGATTGATGTGGCACGAACAGGCAGGCCCCGTATCAATTGATTCCCAAAAGTCCAGATGGCTAAGCCAGTGCTCACGCCGTCGAGCCGGAGGTAATACAACAGTCGTGTGATGCCGGCCCAGACTTCAGTAGTCGGCTGACAACTTTTGCCACACGATATATAGAGAGAAACCGATAAGTATGCGTGACATGCAGACGTTAATAGGCTGCAGAGGCTTCGTGCACCACAGCTCTGAATATGATGATAGCCAGCAAGACCATCAGAAGAAGAGCGGTAGCCATAAAGCTCCTTCCGTTTATCTCATTCCACCACTACCAGCTTTGCTACAACCAATTTTGCTTACGTAAGGTCGCCGCAAAATGTGCAGCTTAGTATATATGTGACGTTTTAACTCTTCCCAGCGTTCACCGATTGCCCGAGCTGCCCATAACCCGATCGCCAGTCGGCCACAAACTACCCCACTGTTGATGCCACAAGCTCCAGCCATTCAGTCACCTGAGGCTACAGTTTGTCCATGTACCCATTTGTTGCAGTTCATCCCTTTATACCTCTCGCTGTGACAAATATAGAATCCCATTTCCACTGTCCGCGGTGATGATCACAAAGACCACTTCGTCCGATCAGTCCGATTCTGTGTCTACTACCACGTGAGTATGTGGTGCAGCATTTGCGCTTCTCTAGGTCGGACGGGAGCATAGGTTGCATGCGAAGTGACTGCGGCCATTCTGTGGTTACTCAGGGGAGTAGTTTCAACCTTATTAATTATCATCTGCCGGCTGCCAGCGTTGGAAACGCAAATGGCTCGCAGCTTGTCGTCCCCCACCAGCTCGAAAAAAGCAGTCATGTCATTAATTTTCAGAACACCCGCACAAACGGAACAGGGCCCCAGTGCACGGGAAGTTGAGGTGACTAATTCAGACGTCTTTGAAGATGTTTCAGCGCAACAGTTAGTGTTATTTGTCTCTAGTAAATAAACTCACCGACGTGAATGGGCGAAACTGACTCGGCGAATATCGTTGCATGCTGTCCTTTCTCATTCACAGATAACAGGCCATTCCGAATAACCGGAGGAGAGCATGTAACATGGAGTCGTTTGTGATTTATAAGCGACGGAACTGCTCCAAGATGTCTTATCACGCACTGTTTATCATAAAATTTATAACACATGTTATTCACGGTGAGCAGTAGTACGCCGATCGCCTCGGCGAGGAACTTTTCACGCATATGCGACGTTGGTTCCGCAATACGCGACAGAGCGGACGGTTGAGTAAAATGTACGGTTAAGCATCCCAAAACGGTCAGTGATGACGTGGAGGAAGAGAAGCGAGGTAAGAGTAATTAGAAGCAATACGCCTAATAATGTTTGTCATTCCGTGCACGCACGCTGAGAACAGTGTCATTGTCGGAACCCTTATAACGTATGATTAGTACCGTATCTTGTAGGTATTCAATGCTAGAAATTTTTTTATAAGGTATGCTAACTGTGAAAATAACCACCACACCGGTAGTGCTGTTAACAGTGGAGTGTTACCAAAACGGAGTCAAGGCTCTTATATTCATATATCGCACGTCCACCGATGATGGTAGGATCGTTGTAAACCATAAAAATACGGCCTAACTTTATTTTACTAAGTGGTCGCTTTGTCTGCAACGCCGCCTGTGGTGTTTGGTTTCGTATGTGTGTTAGTTGTCTCTTCACTGGTTTCTTGCTTTTATTGAATAACCCCTCCACATTCTTCTCATTAAAGATTTCACGGGTGAACATTCAAGGGCGCTGCAGTGACTCTACTATCAGTGTGAAAACCGCCTCAACAAGCGTACAACACACTATGCGTATGCATCTCAGAGTTTGTTTTGTACAGTTTTCACTAAGATTTTGCACGTTTTTGCCGACGTTTTTGAAAACACACTTTGGGCGGTGTTGGTGATCGCCAAATACGTTACCCTTTATAATAGTAAAACGGTTTTACGAGTAACTCGGGATTAGTAAACCGGCTTAAAAACATTCGCCCGTTAATTATTTCTGCTGCCCTCGAGGACCCTACCCCGCCTTGCCGTTCCGGTTCCTTGTTCCAGTTATTGCTACTGTTATTATGTTCCCCCAACCCCACTGTAGGTGGGCGGGGAATTATTTCCACATAAACCTACCACACAATAGAGTGGTGCTTCCGGGCCACGACACTAGAATGCTGGTTGCCAAATTCAACACGCATACACGTGACACACAGTCACCCTTTCAGTGTCCAAAGCGAATTGTCGTGAAACTGACTCCTTGCTCTTTAATTTGAAAGCCTAAGTTTTCCCAAGCTTCATATTAACGGGATTTTGGAGTCATGGTGATAAAAAGGTGAGTCTTTCACGAGCGGACTTCAACGCAACAAATAAGGACGCCAGGGATTTGAACGTGGAAAAATCTTAGACACAACTGCACTACAGAGAGAACGAAAACCAATGGAAACTCCAGTCGACCTTCAGAATTCAAACAACTGTCAGGCTGGCTAGGCAGCGCTGTCGACGGTAACAGCTAAAACGGTGTTGACCCAGTGAATGTCGCCTGCAGTAATGAAGACGGCGCGGATTCATCATAGAGCCACAAGTGAAGTAGCAATGCTCACGCCAGCACACTAACTTTGATGTTAGTGGGGAGTAGTACATTTATATTCACAAGGTAATGTGAACATGCACGATGGCAACTCACGTCGCAAGAAGTTTCTGACTTTGGGGACGTCGACGGTGATCTCACGGCATCAGACCTCGTAGAAGAGTGACTAATATAGGAAGCCTTCTACCTACAAATTTAAATACTGAGCAGCAGCTGCTGTCGTGGTGGTCAGCCGCGTGCGAGCCACCCAAACTGTGAACGCCTCCTGAGGATGTGACAGAGGGCGTCATTTCTACATTATGTAAGAAGAGATTGCCTAGACTTTCGAAATTGTTTTCCTTGGGCCCAGTAACCGCTGCCATGCATTACGATTTATCTAGAAATAAGGAAATATGAGGTACCTGAACGTTAGGAAAAAAGGCAGATACTCATCGTAGCGGGTGTCCTATAGCGTCTGGGGATAGTTACGGTTGTGTGCATGTGACTTTTGTGCAACATAAGCCAGGGAGTTATACCCACGAGGAGCCGGTTGTTGCTGGTCGCCACGCATGAAATACACATAGGGAATTACCAACTGTACAATGAATGTGGAATCGAAAAATGAACCGCTCGAGACAGCGCGTGGGAAAGTGGACGCACCTCTCTGAGCAGGCCGTAGATTGACCAGGAGCTCGTCAGGAATGAATGCGGGAGGCAAAACCGGAGCCACTCTGGGGTTTAAGTTCACTGGAAACTGCTCGGATGAAGCTTGTGTTGTCATGCTGGAGGGTGAGTCGGTGAAGGCAAGTTAAGTGTGGTCGATGAAGGCCGTAGGGTGTTGACCGAAACTGCCGATCACGTAAGTTTTTGTGAAGAGTTTGATGACATGATAAAGCCCTTTTTACGGTTGCTACAGTGGTTCTTAGCGAGGTGTATTCGCAGAACCACGGACTCAAATATTGTGTTCTGTAGAAACTTAAGACAAGCATTGTTGAACATGTATGGTGCACGCCTGTAGTGACCGCGTGTAATTTGCTGGTCATTTGGCGTGGTCCTGCGTGTCGGAAGCAGCTTTGCTTGTCGGTCGAAAGCAGTCGGCCGGAAGGCTAAGAGGACGACCATAAACTAATGGCGTTTGGATCCCACCGCCATTTTTGGTGAGATTGCGAATACTATATAGAACTACCGGTAAAACTCCAACCCAATCCGTCCGCCCGTGATCATGTAATGAAGCTTTCGGGTGACGATGAAAACGAGTCCATTCGCTCGTGAGCAATACGCTGTGATACAAGCTGGGTGCACACATAACAGCCTGATCAGTTGTGAAAATAACAGTGCTAAATTGTGTGACGCGGTCGGTTGTAACTGGCGATAGTAACCAGGACGTCTGATCCATTGCTCGACAAAAACGCGTGCAAAACATACTGTTCGCAGGTCTGACAGCAGTTCGGCTTCTGGGCACCGAGTAAACCGGTCGATGCATATGAGCAAGTGGGTGTTGTCTGAAGAAGGCAGAAGTGGTCCGAGGAGGCCCTGGTGGACATGTTCAAAATGATCATCGGGAGTTGATAAAGCCCTCAACGGGCTGCTTGTCTGTCGGCTGATATTGGAACTTTGGAATGCAAGTCAGCAACGGGCCCAATGCCGCACGTCCTGATTTATGTTAGAAAAGACGAATCAATCAGCGATCAGTCTCAGGGATGCGCGTATTCTCATGCAGCCTTTCGATAACTGTTTTTCGCAACAAATGTAACATGACTGACCTAGAGGTATTTCAACGTATTGCCACAAATTATGGTGCCAGCCGAAGGTGTCAACGGCACTGCGACAATGTATGGGTTGGTGAGTCTCAGATCAGTCATGGACGTGCAATCGGACAGTTGCAGCGCAGCCATGTTGCTATGTTAAATCGGGACGTTGGTAACATAGGTACCCGTGGCAACGTCTGCGGCTCCAGAGACATAGCGGATATCTGTAGGAAAAGCAGTTATGTAGTTCAGCTGTTGGGTTTCTGGGAGTGAATGTCTTTTGGCGTACTCCATCGAAGGGCGCACAAGTGGTTTATGGCTCGTGAAACTAATGAAACCACGGCCCTCAAGTGCGCTGCAAAATGGCGCACAACCTTATGCACAGTTAGAAGTCCACAACTAAGATTGCTGTGTTGCGGTTTAGTAGCGTCGAACAGGCGAGAGAGGAGTGCAGTTGACTGCCATGTCTCCTAGAGTGCTTGCTGCAACTCAGTGCTTACGATCGTGTCTGGTGCATCCACGGCGATGCTGATCGGTACACCCGGTTGTTGATATTGCAAAATGACTGCAGTGGCGAGTGCTTTCTTTGTGGCAGCGAAGGCTTTGAAAGTTAGGTACGAAGTACCTTTACTGTCCCGAGGTAAATCAACCGGAAGTTGAATGACCATAGCGCAGTAAGTCAGAAGCACACTGGAACGGCGAAGCTTGGGACTTGTGTCGAGAGGCGAACACAATCGAATAGCCTCGATGGCAACTGTGTAGTTCCCATGTGTGGTGCTTCAAGACCGAAACGAGTTGGAAACTTCCAATTAGGCGCGAAAAGAGATTTCCCAGATTTTTCATGGAACACCAAAATTCATATTACTGGACAAACGTATAGATTCTGTCGAGTATGATAGTGGTGGTGCAACCAAGGTACTTAATTAACTCTTCAGGTTTAGCATGAACAACTTAGATCCGGAAAGATCAAACCGCCGAGCTGTGTGTGGTAAAGGCAGGATTCCCATTTCGATGGAGCGATGTTGGCTGAGAAGTCTCAAATCACGGCACTGAAAAAACACCATTTCTCCCTTACTATTCAAATGCATGAAATGTCTGAAAATATAAAATGTAGAACCAAAATGCTCCACCTAAATGAGGAACAACATGTGTTTAACAGCAAAGAGAAGGGCCTTTAGTTGATGCAGTCATTGAAACGCAGGAACTGCGCAAGAGACCGCGTTATCTCAATATTAACACTAGAGCACTAAACTACCGTAGATGACACTGTAACAATCGGCGGGGTCTTCAATTCATGTTTTGCTGCTTCCTTCGACATGAAAGGAAATATATTGCCTCTACCCCCCTTTAAAAACAGATACTTTTCTAAGCCACGTTTCTGTTGATGCAGTAAAAATACGCTCTCAGTTAGCTGCTATCAAACCTTATCTTTCTGGTGCAGACAGTATTCACCTCGTTGCTTTTAAACACATAGGCGACGACATTCCTCGACTTTTGCTTAATATTTATACACTTTCTCTATCATTGGACTCCTTCCCTCCCCAATGGAAAATGCTCATAGTTCAGCCCCGTTACAAACGTGGCTCACGACAAGACATCAATAATTGTCGTCCCATTAACCATACTTCAGTTTGTTCTAGAGTGTTGGAAAGGTTAATAAAATGTCGCATGGTTGAATTCTTATTATCACAAAATCTTATAAACCACTCCCACCTTGGGTTCCTTGAGAAACGTTCATGCTTGGTGTGCCAGCTGGAATTCTTCAACCATGTTACAAAATGTGCTGATTCAGGGAATGCAAATATTGTTATAGTTTTGGATATGCAAAAAATCCATTGATCGTGTGCCTCATAATCTTCTTCTGATCAGAATGGCATCTTTCGGTACACGCGACCCATTGCTCAGCTGGTTTGCCTCATACCTTGTGGACCGCACAGACACAGTGAAAATAGTAGATAACCGCTTAACGCTCAGACCGGTCACCAGTGGAGCGATTCAAGGAAGCGTCCTGAGACCGTTACACTTTCTTACGTATATAGACGATATGTGTGAAATTGTCAAGCATGACAAACTATTCCTATTCGCTGACGACATCAGACTTGTCTGTTCTTTTCCCCCCTGGAGATCTCAATTCTGGTTTAGGAAATGTGTGGGAAGACTTCATGTAATTAGAGTCTTGGTGTCAAACTTGGCTGATGAAATTTTCATCCAATAAATCCACCATCGTTACACGCGGTTGTCATATACCAGAGGACATTATAAAGCTGGATGGTCATGGTATTCCAGCTGACAACTCAGGCCGTGACCTAGGTATACGTTACTCAAACTCATTCAATTTCGCTGAGCATTTCTTTTCTAGTAGCTAAAACTAGACGGACGATTGGATTCCTTAAGCCTTGCGAAGCGAGAATTGATGTAACTACTCAGCATTTTTATTGAACATGGGAAACTTTGAGAACGATCCTTTTAGAAGCAAGTGTCCCAAAGGCTTTCTTCTAAACTGGAATTTTTCTCTCCTATGTTTGTTTTTTAACAATGTTACCGTAATTAGTGTATTGTACAACTAACAATGTTTACGGTAAACGTTTCGCATTACGATGTGTTCACTGATCACGCTCACCTGAGCGTGTTTCTCATAGATGCGCTGAGAAATATACCGTTGTTATTATTATTAAGAGGAACCGAAATTATCTAAAAATTGCTGACATTCGAACTTCTGCTGAGAAAAATATTTTGTCCTATTTTGTGATGAAAGTACCATGTTGACATTCGTGATCAATTTTGCGCTTCGAAAATGTTTCTGTCGGAATTTTCATGGTGAAATACATATTTTCAATTATCAGAAACGCCGAGTTTCGCATGCTTTGGGAGATACAATTGAAGTTGTAATTTACGACCACGTCGCATTGCATTGTACATTAAATATCAAAGCTAGTTCTAACGGGAGCTATGCCACCACGTTTGTGGGTCAGTTTTACAGCTGAATCTCATGTTTGTCCTGTTTCTCTGGTAGTATTTGTGGTAAAAAACGGCCGACGTTATCACTTGTTTGGTTCTACTTGCGGTAATGTGTAAACATGGGCAACACGTCACATTCTATCATTAACCACGTGTATATTGTTTTGTTTATAGTTTTCTGACTATGCTTGAATGTAGCTTGTCATGTGTACACCAGTCAATGCTCACTTGTCTGATGGATAGTGATCAATTTTGGCGCCCGTTATTTCTTCGACGGGAATTTTGATTATCACTTGAGACATTTCGGCTACAACCCTTCAATCTTCTTATCACGGACGCTAATGATTCTGATGACTTGGTCTGTTTTCGCCATCCACGAACTTCACAGATGGTTACCAGTGTGTTTTCTAATGTTTCGCCAGAACTGAGGGTAAGTGTACTATAAGTTGAACGGTTTAAAGACAAGTTTGTCCTGATTCCTCCGGTGTTTTCCTTATAAACGTTGTTCACAGCTTAATTCAAGTGGACGGAGCAGCTACGAACGTGAACGCAGTACGTGTGATTTGCAGTGCCAAACACGTGCCAAACACGATATATATTGTGTAATTCTCAGCGTTTCCTTGTGGGACATTGTGAGCCGTGAACTGCTGAAGTGTGAACGCTACAACACCATCAAATGCTGGTACTTCAGTGGTGGAACCAAGAACTGAATCGACAACATTACCAACAATCTACAATAACTGTCGACAACAAATTCCACAACACAACGTCCGCTATAAGCTAGAAGAACTCCCCTTTTGAATGACAGAGTAATTCCAGCGAATTAAACTCCTCCAGCGTGTTACAATCGACCGTTGCCACAGTTAACTCCCGGTAATAGCCACCACGTGCAAGCAGAAGCCGAGGCCTGCGAAGACGAGGCGTGCATCCATTCAAACAACAAGCAAGAAGATTATATGTATAATGAACGTAACGAGTATGATGAACTGAATGTAACCAGAGAGCAAGAGTGACAAACCCTACACGATTCGCTCCAGAGCGTCAGGGAAGAGAAACCGCTGGGTAAGGAAACTGAGATTTAGTAAGTCAGTTATGACAATTTTTATAGACGGTGGGCCATCTAACAGTTCGTCCAGAACGAGTGTGTGATTTGGGAGCCTTGGGTTGAGAGGCAGGATCAAAAGTATGATCACCGGTGTCAAGCATGCGTAGGGTAGACTGAGAAAAGATTTCTGAGTCGGTAATCCGATCTGAAGTAGGCCGGCTGGAAACACCCGCATGTGTAATGTCCGAATGACGAGACGGCAACGTTGAATCGCGATCGAAGTAAGCAATTTTTAATCTGTCAATGCCGATCCAGTGACGTGTTCCGTTTCTGCCAATAACAGAATATTTGTCTTTGCAGTCAGACACTCTGAAAGGGCCATCTTATGGCGGCTGCAGAAGTGGCATAGGTGAGTGACACGAATGAAAACGAAAGGGCAATTACGCAGATCATGGTGGATTTGTTCTTGGCGCGAGGCTTGCCGTGAGGGCGAACGCTGAACATAACGCATGTGATTCTTCAGACGCGTGAAGTAAGTCGTGTCAAAAATGAGAGATGCCACGGAATTAAAAAAAATTCCCCGGGAATAAGTAATGTACAACCATCCACGAGCTATGCTGAGGTACATCCAACGTCTTCCTTCGCAGTGGTTTGCAAGCCAAGAAGAATAATAGGCAGGCGACCGGACCATTTGTCCCCTGCCAATGTTGCCACCAAAGACGCTTTTAGTTGACGATGGAACCTTCCGACAAAACCGTCCGATGATTGATGGTACACAGTGGTTGTCATGTGTTCTCATCCAAGAATACGATTCAAGTCGCGGAAAAGATCAGGAATAAGCTGACATCTGCGGTCAGTTGCGATTGCGGTCGGAACGCCAAAATTCGAAATCCACCAGGCGAAGTAACTGCGCGCAGTTGTTTCCGCTGACCTGCCGTTCAAGGGAACGGCAGTCGGCCACCCCACAAACTGGTCCGCACAGTTTAGAAGATGTATGTAACCGTTTGAAGGGGGAAAGGGGCCAACGACCTCAAGACAGACGTGTTTAAAGCGTCCGTCGGGCAAAGCAAACGTTCCCGGGTAGTGATAATATGACTCCATTGACTACTACTACACTGACATTCCAAGCACTGTTTGACCCAGTTACGAACATCCTTACGAATGCCTGGCCAAGCATAACGCTTGGTGGCCAGCTTCACTGAGGCACGTGTGCTTGGATGTGATATGGAGTGAAGGTTTACCGGTTGACATGTCGCACGTAATTGAGTATTCTGACCGGGTTAAGGGAATATCACGCACTACTAAAGAAAGGTTGGCACTAAGTTGACGAAGTTCTGGTCATTAACCTGAGATTACGCGAGGGAGAGAGGATCAACGCCACTTGCGGATAACTGGCTGACATCAGGGCGAGACAAAGCGTTGACGACGAAGTTGTCGGTACCGTCTATAGAACGAATGTCGGTGATGAACCGGGAGATAAAATCCAAGTGTCTTGTTTCTATAGGGGAGTATCGGTCTGGAGGGGAACGAAAGGCGAACACAAGTAGCTTATGACCAGTAAAAACAGTGAAGTTACGGCCCTCCAGAAGATGTCTAAAGTGTTTAATAGAAAGGCAAATGGCCAGTAACTCCCGACCAAAGATATTGTAGCGCGTTTGCGCTGGTTGGAGTTTTCGGAAGAGAAAGGACAAAGGCTGGATTTTATAGTCCACGTTCTGTCGTAGAACGGCGTCAACGGCCGGCTAAGATGCGTCCGTCTTCAAAATTGGCGGCGAGCGTTCATCTGCCTTCAAATACGTTAACGCGGTAGCTTGGGACAGGGCTTCTTTGGCTTCAACGATCATAGCATTAGCCTCAGGAGAAAAGACGATGTGCCTGAGGTTAACGTTCGTAAGGGGGTTCATAACAGCTACGAACACCGTGGAATAAGGCGACGATGATAATAAGCAGTACCTAGGAGGCGTAGGAGACATTTTAAGAATTGGGGCCGTGGGTATTATTTAACGGCACTGATTTTCTCCGGCAAAGGTGAGATACCGTTACTGTCGATTCGATGTCCAAGAAAATCTGTGGAGGTAACCCCGAAGATGCAATTCATAGGGCTCAGCGTCACACCGTACTGGGTAAAACGTTCGAACTGCTTTTGAAGATGTGACTTGTGCTGTCGAGTTTTTACATTCGCGACTAAGACGTCGTCAGTATAAGCGTACAGGAAGTCGAGACCACGAAGCACTTGGTCCATGAGCGTTCGGAAAGTTTGTGTGGCTTTCTGCAAGCCAAATGTCATGTGGACGAATTCATAGAGTCCAAAGGGGATGGTGAGTGCGGTGTTCGGGACATCCTCCGGAGCCACAGGGATGTGATGTAAAGCTCGAACCAAATCTATCTTGGAGACCATAGTCTTGCCGCTCAACACATTTAAGAAGTCGTGGATGTGAGAGATGGGGTATCGATCTAGAATGATGACGTTGTTAAGGTCACGATAACCGGCACACGGGCGCCAGTCACCCGTCATTGTTTTCGAAACCATGTGGAGAAGTGAGGCCTATGAGCTACTTGAAACCTGGATAACGCCAAGTCGTTAAAGGTGTTCAAATTCTGCTTTGGCCACTGAGTTCGTGAGGTGGCAAACGTCTGGGGCAAGCGAGGGTAGGTGGGCCTTTCGTGACAATTTGATGGAAAACATCGTGTTTGGGGATAACGTCGTGTTACACGGATTGATATGTTGTAGAAATTGCCGAAGGATGACTACAAAGCCGTTATCTGGTATGGCCGACTGCAATCCAATCGAATTGATTGATGTGGCCTTGGCTTGGACGCACAAGGTGGTCGTGCTGTCGATCAATTCCTTGCTACCAACATCTACTATGAGCCCAAAGGATTATGGAAAATCAACGCCAATGATCGGGTGATGTACATCTACCACCGTGGAGCTTCAGGAAAACTAACGCCCAAGGCAGAGATCCAGATTGAGCAGCCATTCACCGTATCGTTGAAAAATAAGCAGCCTGTAATGTGTGCGATATCGGTTGAAGATTGCGTTTGTCACTCTTCTGTCGATAAACGCTAACCTCTGCGCCTGTGTTAGTGAGAAAATCCATGGAAGTTGAACGGTCGAAAACATAAAATGGGCGAAAGTTGGAGGGGCCATAAACAGCCGTCACCATCACTGTCTGGCATCGGCGCTTCATGAGTTGAAATTAACTAGAGCATGATTGCATGGTCTTGTACAACGGGTTGCTTTGGAGTAACATCGACGATCATAGTAACACGTTTCTGTCAATTCGTCGTCTGCGTGAACGACTTCGGGATTGGTGGCGATAGAAAGGGTCTCTCGATTATGCTGCCAGCTGTTTAGTGATTGCAGAAAGCTGCACAGTTATGTCGGAAAACTGTCGCTTCAACGCCTCCAGTTCCGCTTTTCAGCTATGAATCGGTGACACCTCTGGTGAATGCACATGGGATACCGTGCGACATTGATAACCATCGAACACCTGGTCAGCCAGCTCTGAGAGTTTATGAAGTGGTGTCTTTTCATCGGGTATTGAAAATACTTTTCGGACACTGCCCAACAGATTTTTGTGACACAACTCACGCATAATTGGTTCGTTCATCGAATGTTTTCTTTAGAGATGCGTAGCCTGGTGGGGGATTTTTGAAGGAGTTCAATCGCCCAACTCTACCCCTGCCAGAAGATTTTGCAAGGTTCTGCTCATCGGTTGCTGCAGTTCCTACAATAATCGCGACCTTTGAAGTGTCATAAGACCTGACGCTAGGCCGAGTGTATATGAGGTCGGCGACTTCAGTGGCGACCTGCGGTGGGAGGTTGGCAACTATGGAATCATACATTGACTTTTGCGAGCGTGTCCTTGTAGAGTAAAAGATGGCTTTGACTTGGGATTACGACTACCGAACTCGGGAATTTTAACATAATCTGCATTTTCCAAAGCAGTAGAATCTGGTTCAGAACCAGCCATATTCAAGGAAAATAGTCACTCACAAAGAGTAGGAAACGACAAGGTAACAAGGGAGAAAATATGTTTTTTGGGAGTATGCAGTCAAGAAGAAAAAAATTCGTGCGAACGGACATGAAAATAATCAACAAGGTTTCAACAGTTATGTGGTGGAACCAAGAGATGATTCACCAATATAACCAATAATCTACAATAACTGTCGACAACAAATTCCACAACACGACGCCCTCTATATGTTAGAAGAACGGTCCTCTTGAATAACAAAGTAACTCCAAAGAATTAATTCACTCCAGCGTGCTAAAATTTACTGTTGCCACAGTTTAGCGATTAAGCGATTGATACAGTGGTTCGAGGCAAGGGTCCATGTGTTCAGGATCCAGTCCTTTAATCTAGCTCAGCGTTAAGCGTGCGCCTGCTGAACCGAAAAGCATTCGTAGAAAACAGGGTGTAGCACAGCTCTTGGGAATTACAGCAAATATCACAAAATAAACTAAGATTACTCGCATGAGAAGATTTATGAAAAATGTGGGTAAAGTAGTGATTTAAGGCAATCGCTAAAAGTGCTACTGACGACCTCAACAGAAATACTGTTCCAGAAGTTTACAACTCTGTAGGAAGAAAATGCCCCCTAAGACAGATCTGAGGATGCAGCTTGAAAGGCTCCTTGTTATGCACTATCCGACCGTCATCATTTTATACAGTGAATAACCGATCAACGAGGCCTATTCTAAAACGGAATTGTAGGAAATTTAAATCACCGCGGAGCCGTCGAATTTACGTGTGTATAGATCAAGAATTTCAAGCCGAGACCCTTAAGCTACGTGACAAGTTTGGTAGCCACGTGCTGGACACGCTCAACGGCTAAGTTTTCTTTCTACATGTAGGTATAAACGACCTGATTAGCATACTCGGGGAGCGGTGTCGTTTAAACTCCGTAAAGCGTTTGCAGCGCCTTTCTGTCAATGCGGGGTAAAGTGCGCCTAATTATGCTAAGGGAAGCAAACCCTTTTTTGGCCCCCATCTCACGGTGATGCGCAAAAGATAAGTTGGAATACAGTCAGATGCGCAGATCTTTCTTCAGATCAACTTACATGATTCCTACTATGAATAAGGCACTATTAATTACAAAGGCGTCGCCGGATTCTCCACCGAGTGACATGTGCACACACTTATTGTCATTTAGTGGAACATTACAATCGTCTGACCAACGCTTAATCGCGTCAAGATCAATCTGTAGTGCACTAGAATTAGTGGCATTCCATACTTTTAGGTCATCGGTGTATAGAAGGGCGGTGCTAAAAATACTATCCGGAAGATCATTGATGTAGATCAGAAATAACCGAAGATCTAGCACTGACCGTTGAGGAACTCCCGCAGAAATGAGAGACAGAGGCAAAAGGTCTGATCTGGTTTTATTTCTAAACGTTTTATTATCAAGGAAAAAGACAATCCAGCGAAGGACCTCCCCTTGAATACCATAGGCTTCCAGTTTGTGTTCCAAAGGGCCGTGTGGGACACGGTCGAACGCCTTGGCAAAGTCGAAGAAGGTGGCATCTGAGATGAGGCCATCGTCTCTGACTTTCGTCAGACTGTCCACGAAAACAGGCATATTAGCTATGTATGACCGATTGAGAAGGGAGTCATGCTGGACAGAGGAAAAGGGAGGGTTTGATAGGAAGTGGTTAAGGGTGGCATGCTTTAATGAGCGCTCTATTTTCTTACATGGAATACTGGTAAGGCTGATTGGCGCATAGATAACCGGAGAGTTCTGGTCCTCCGCTTTAACTTTGAGCGTGACCGTCGCCTCTTTCCATGCACTAGAGAGAATACCAGTGTGGGGTATCTGTCCAAACAGCTCATAAAATGGTTCTGTCAGACCAGCAGCTGCTTCTTTGAGAATTCTTGGATGGATCTTGTCAGAACCCATTACACTGTATCAATCGACCTTGGGTAAAAGGTCTTCAACATTCAGCACAGAAAACTCGGCGGTAACGAGTGGTTGCCGTAAATTCTGCCGCTGAAGGATAGGGTGCCAACTCGACGATGCGACGTTGTAGACTGCCGAGTAGTATTCCCCAAATAACTCGACCACAACGAAGGAGTCAGATGAGGCCTCTCCGTTGGGCAGTCGCAAAGAAAGAGCCGAGGGTTTAATTCTTCTTAGTCGTCGCATATGCTTAGGTAAGAAGATTTTGTTCCCGGGAGCTTTGAGGAGGACCTTTTCTTGTACGCCTTTGGTATGCTCACGGATTCCCCGTCTACATCCATTCCGAACGATGTGGAACGCGCGTGGGTCCTCCGAGTTTCCCGTAAGCTTATGCTTCGTCAATAAAAGAGAACGGCCATCAAGGAGACGACGTATTGTGTGCGGAAGAGGTGGCCGACAAGAGAAAGTGCACAGTTTGCGCGACACAAATAAATCGTCCGCTTTCTCAATCGTTCTTTAAAGTGCTCAGTAGTTCTGGTCCACGGAGCCATACTCAAGAATTAATTATACTAGGTAGCTCCTCAGGCCGTTAAAATCAGCTTGATTAAAGTTTCGAACTGTGGACTTCTTTAGTAGTTGTTGTAACCAGTAACAGGTAAGATCAAAGATGAACAGAGTGATCACTATGTCCAAGTGGTGGTCTGATGATCACTCTGCCTACTAGGTGGCTCATTATTAATGAGTAAGTCCAGCAAAGAGGGATTCTGACCAGGACGATGTCGCGTTCTAGCGTTGATATACTGTACCCACGCTCTCCAGCGTACCGACTACGATAAGGAGGTCGAGAATCCGCTTTCACATTCCTGGTGAGAAACTAATGTCCAGTTTATTATGGGAGCATTGAGGTCGCCCATAATAAGCAGTTGGGTAAAGTGTTATAGTCCTAGGCAGTTGTCTAGGTTTACGAGAAGAGTTTCGTCGTTGGAGACATCGGATGAAGGAGAACGATAAATAACCCTCACTAGGAGTGAGTGTTGGCCACGCAATGCTAGTCGGAGCCACAGAGCGTCACATTTATCAGAGGACTGAAATCCATCGATAACCCTGGGTGTCGGGAGATATTACTGAATGATAATTGCGGAGCCCCCCAATTTTCCTTCGGACGGAGTCAGCTTGGTAAACTGAATTTCCGGCGACACTCAGTTCATTGTCACTGATATCAGCTGTAAGCCAGGTCTCCGTGAAAGCAATTATGTGGAGTTGTGTCATGGGTTAAATATCTGATTTCCCGTAACTTTTTCAACAAACTCAGACAGTTCGTATACATGTACATGAGAGGTACTTCTCAACATGATTTGTCGAGAAAAGGGATAGAAGACTGCTGGGAGAAAACTTCGGAAATAATGCTGTGGTGGTGTTGTATTCGGTCTGTGTTGACGAGTGGCTCTGTGGACCCTCTTGTGAGGCTGCTAACGCGATGTCACCGTTTGTGCTTATGTCAGCGTTCTTACAGGACACCTTACCTGCATTCTTGGTGTTGCATCTTGTGCCCTCTACAGCCCTGCTGAATCCCCCTTTTTCGGAACGTGTTTGGAATTTTCACCCACGGAAAATTAGCCTTTTTTCTTTTGAATGCCCGGCTTAAATGTCCAAAGCGTGCTGTTTAATGGGGTCACCGATATAAATACACTTTGGGCGTGCCAGTAAAATGCTCTGTGATCCACAGGCGACGGCCTCTGAAGTTCCCTGCAGTTCCGCATCCTAGGAGGGAAGAATTTTCATGGGTCCTATTGGGGTCTTTTGGTTTAGGTTACTCGGAAAACATCTTTGGTATGATGTCTTCGACAACGGTGCCCATGCTGGCGAAATCATTTTTTGGTGTAACGACTAGGGGAACGGCATCTCTTCTTTTTTTCGCTAGCCTATCGGTCTGAGTGGGAACTACTGGAGCAGAAACTACGATGTTAGCCTCAAGCTGTAGTATCTGGTCTGCCATGATCAGCGGCTTGGTACTACTCCGATGATCGCGTCTCGCTCTCTCTTATCGAGAGCGATCGAAAGACACGTCTTTTAGATGGGCGTTGGCGGATTGCAAGGCAGCTGTTTGTTCCATCACAGTCTCAGGAGTAAACTAGGCAAGCAAGGCTACCGAAAGGCCCAGTGATCATTTGCTTGTCTTAGCGCGTAGCCCGCCTACCAGTACAAGGGAAGAATGAAGAGGTTGGGACTAACTTAGCAAGCTCGGTTGGAGTGGACGTTGAGGAGCACCGACCCCACAGAATAATTCTCTGAGAGCTCTCCTTTTCATGGTGGCTGCTGCCCCCTCTATGTGCGCAACTGTTAAAGCAAATGCCTTTTTGGCGGTTGCAACCCCAGGGAAAGCGACCGCTGTGTATTCATTTAGCGATTGAAGTTCTAACTTCATTTCTGACAAGGTCCGTTGGTACTCCTCCAGACTAGTCTCCACGGAAGAAATGGAAGGGCAAGCTGTCCAAAGCAGAGTCCCGCATTTACAGCCACAGGTTTACTGTGTTGCCTCACCTTTTTGAAGCGCGCGCGAACAGTCACCGGCAAAGCGATGCTTTGACTGTCGTCGAATCTGCAGCGCATGCACACAAAGTTTAGGGCTTAACAGGCAAGGTTTTGTACCAGTTTTAAATGAGATCAGTGCGGTTGAAGTGATACCACCTTTGGCGCTGGTAGCACTGCATGCAGTTTTGTACGGACATCTTGCACCCGTAGCGGCCGCAAAAGCTCACCGCCTCATTGCGTGTTTGTTGAGTCCAGCATTAATAGATCTAACTCGGCTCATTGTCATGAGGAAAACCTGTATGCGATATAAAGCAGATACATACGCAGATAAAATATAACCCAAAAGCTCCAATGAGTATGTTATCCGGTGATGAATAACGGTAGACCCACGCAATTGCTTGAAACTCAGGGCGACAATGAAACAAAAATAAGAATAGACAATAACAGCGAGAAAATTTTGAATAAATTTCGAGCTAACTCCCGGCAATTACCCGTTTCACGGGATTCGCCTTGAAGGTCGTTCAAGAGGCAAAACGGTCCTTTTGGCGCGGATCCTCGATTTTCAAATATTTTTTTGAAATTTTAAAATCGAAATTTCAGACAAAGTACCTACAACACATCAATTATAAATAAGTGTCGTTGACAGGAAAATTGGAATACATCGAATAAGTCCTAAAAATATTGGCTTGGTGATAAAATTTTCCCTCCATTTTCGCGAAAATATCCC
>LUCH01006123.1:0-10962 GCA_013368495.1 Paragonimus heterotremus | reverse complement strand
TACAGAATATCAAGTGGTTTTTTTTTAGGAACTTTTTGCAAAACAATAAAGTATGCTCTTTTTGTTGCCTGTGTGCCGTAAATGCAATCGTCGACTTACCGCTCCACTGCAAGAGAGATCACCTTTGATCATTTCATCATTACCTCTTCCGTATGGATTAGTGTGTACTTTCATTCGATTCCATGCCACGAATCCGTATACATTTTCCATTGTCTTTTTTTCGTTGAAAACACTAGCACTGCATCGGTCGGGTTGTTAGTTTATCAAACCGTCTTGAAGAAATGCGTTTTGCGGTCGTTCTTGTCATCCAGATTCGTTTGACTATGAATGCAGCTGTTGCTGGATGTTTCTCCTCTGAAATTGAATCTACATGGAAATTGCATTTAAGCTTATAGACTTGGGTTTTCTGTAGGTAACATCCATTTTCTATGTAAGTGTATGAGTTATTAGCCTCTGTGTGATTCGCGTCTTGTCATCCTTTCCCAGGTATGCAAGACTACAGTTACCTGGCCACGAATGCGTTCGAGTTGACGGTGGAACTGGGCTGCACAAAATTTCCGAAAGCTTCCTGGCTCCCCGTTTACTGGAAACAGAACAAAATCGCTCTGCTGAACTTTATGACGCAGGTAAACCTTTTTTGGAAGAATATGGTATAAACTGAAGAGATATCATTCTAATTATACTGTCACTCCTACTCGTCACCACGTTTTCTGTATATACTTGTGCTCAGTAGTTACACCGCGTGACGTTTTCCACCATGTTGAATACTCAGTCACTGGTGAAATGGATAGCACCAAGCTGCCTGGATATGGATCGGAGTCGACCAGGTGACCGAGCTCTTATCCACAGTTTCACGTTTGATAATCGGCTTCGAGACTAGTGAACTATTTCAAGTTCTGTATTTGTGCCGATGCCTTATGTGATTTGTCGGTAGTAACCGACCTCCTTAGCCTTTAGACAGCTCATTAAGGTTGATGCGGATTGTCTGATTTATTGATTCTCTAATTGATGTGTAGAATGCCGTAAAATGTTGGAGGATAATAACTATCGATATGTGGCGTTTTCACGTGAGCTTTGTTTAGACGTTGAAATTGGACTCTTCCCAGGACAAACGGACATGTAATACTGACAGCCGTTCTCGGTGTAAATACTGTGATTATCTTACTTTCCTCGACATCTGCACTTTCTTTTTCGTAGACTCAACTGAGCCACCCCTTTTGCGATTAGCCTGCAAACTAATGTTCACCCAGTGTGACCACAGGTTGGTTTGCGGGAAGATTTTGAGAGAGAATAGTCCCAATGAAGTGGTGGACAACCGTTTCGATATTGTTGGGTCCACACTACGCTTTACAGTCTGAAAATAGGACCCACGTCCTATGAGTGGATGTACGAATCGTAGTTCGGACAGCTAGTCATGAGACAACGGGGTCACTGTCATTGGAGCTGCAGGAACATATATGAACTGCTTTCATTTAGTGTCTCACTTCCTTTTCTCGAACACTGAAATAAACCCCGGGGTTCAGTGGATAAGTGTATTATCACTCTGACCCTTGTTCTCAGTCAGTGGATTCTATTCATCGATGTAATTCGTGTTGATCGTAGACATTTAAATCGAACCAGCTCGTTGACCGTCACTGAGGTTAATAACCTGCGTTGATGTTGTCTCGGCGTAGAAGACGACTGCATAGAATTCGATGAAGGGCGGCTTGTTTAGCGTATCGTTTTTGGTCCATGTGCCGGCCGGGAAACTGAAGCGACACTAAACCACAGTCGCTTCATTGGCTTAGTCTGCTGTTGTACAGTGAATGATGTAATTTTTGGTGTCTTCTAATCAAGGCGACCCTTCACCCGTGGTTTTCACTTTAGTTGTGGTAGCACGACGTAAGGAGGAATATTTGACCTCGGGATACTCAAAGCAGTCTGCGCGTCCGAACTAGTTGCAGTTGAAATGGATGTTTCAAGTACATCAGCGACTGCGCTAGACTACCGAGTTATCACAAAAGACAGGATGCAAATCCGATGTTGCCGAGACTTTCAATGTTCCCTTCCACTCCAAAAGGAGACATGTTCAACATGGTCCTTGTTGACCTTCCAATTGCTTTATTATCGGGACATAAGTGGTGAACAGACTCTGCATGTTTCAGCATGTTTAGAGTTCATCCGCTTCCGCCGCCTTACAAAGGTGCCTTGTGAACTGCTGTTATTATTTTGCAGTGGACGTCATTGTACTGATAACCACAACGTTGATAAGTCTGTTCGTATAACCTGTGTTCTGTTGCATCGTATGCATTGTATCTCAACTGTTGTTTCCCACATCAATCTGTTGTTTGTTGCTCTACCGGAATGCGATACGAAATAATCCCTTCAAACTAGTTTTCTCTCTAGCTGTTGTAATTAATTCACCTGTGCATAAAATATGCAGTGTGTTTTTTCTATCCTTTAACCCGACCGGGTGATGACGCCATTGTGACTCACCTCGCTTTTCTTTTCGCTCACTCTTTCCAATATTAAATCCCACTAGGTCCACCGAGGTGTGAAAGGGATGATCTATGGATTTGATGGAGTTTCTGTGTCACCACTTCCCAGAGTGATTGTACGGGTTTTTAACAACACTTTGGAAGGAGAACCGTCACCAATTACCCACAATATTTGGTCAGGTAGGTGCTTTGTTTATTGGAGAGTTTTATGCATTTCCATTGTTTTCAGTTAATGGAACATAGTGCTAGATATTGTTTGATATATCCTGAAGGCATAACTCCTTGTCTGATTGAGTGTGACAGTCGAAAATCACCCAGCAAAGTTGTTTAACAATAAACTCTACGCTCTACCAAGATGCGCATGTACCAAATCGAGAAGCTGTTTTATACACTCCGGAAGGTTGAATTCCACCTAAAAACACGAGCAGTTGTTTAAAAATAGTAAAAAACGAGAGGTGTGATTCACGATGGTTTAAATGAAAATGGAGCCGCAAGATTTCCAGTGTGTTGTTTTACCAACAACGTAACAAAACGTTTCACACTTTCATTGATTCAGTCATTAAATTTTTCCTATAAAAGTGAGTTCTAGGTTCATTAATCCTCTGACTAGGTGAGAGGTATCTAAAGAATTGTGTACTTGAGGGGAAGTATGTTCGAGTCTGTTCGTACTTCTCATTAGATGATTGATTAATGATTGAGCTAGGTCTGGGACTAAAGAATGGTTGTTATTTTTGGAATCTTTGACAATAAACTGTTTAAATATTTTTGAGAAGCGATTTGACACTGACGCTGATAGACTGTGTACATGTAGTGGAATTGCATCGGGGCAGATCTTTTATGGATATCTTTCAAAGTTTTGTAACATTCTTTGAAGACCAAGAAAAACTTGAAGAAGCAAACGATGTGACCATTAAGAAAGCATGCATGTATTGGTAAATGCTGAACTGAGGTGACGAAGGATGGAAAGAATCTTTATATGTACCAAATGGAAAACCGATTTATCTAACTCTCACAAAATTGCCATTTATGTAGGTGACCTAGTACCTTAGAATGGTAACCTCTAAGAAAGCGATTTACCTGTTCCAGATGTTGTTATGTCGGTTATTGATGATAGTCGCTAATAACAAGTGAAAGCAAAATATCCGTACCCTTTGAGACACTTATGAACAGGCTATGCGCACTTGGTCACTCATTCAGGCTAGTCAAACCATGCTGGAATAATGTCCAGTTGAAAATATTAGGAAGAGCTTCTCAGTTCAGTATTATTGGCGCACATGAAAATCTCATCGTTTTGATGATAGAATTTATCCTACGTGAGCTGACAATAAAAAAAGTGAGAAAATGTTTTTCTATACATTACCCTAGAGTTAGTTTTCACGTGAGAGGATAACTAGGTTGGAAAGTGTATTCGATTCCGTTGGTGAGATAATCACTTGGTTGATTAAAGGTGTTCAGTTGGATACGGTGATAATAACGGTTGTCACTGTATCGCTGGGATATGTGCCCCAACAGTTAGTACAGTTGGTCGTGTCCATCCGGTTTACTACAACTGTCTCATTTTCATACAGAACTAAAGTATTGAGTACCCGTGACTGAATGTATTGCATCTCAGCTGAAGAACGCCAGAGAAATATCGTCATTTATTTTCATTGTATATATGCTAATTAAGGGAAGGGTACATAGTTTCCGGCGCCCTTTTTTCCACTATCCTTCACCCAACCGTTGCTGTAAATGTACGTGAAACGTTTTGTGAACAGGTTGTATTTTCTGATTTTGATGTAGAAAAACGAGTTAAGCATAGTCATTTAACGATTAAAACAATGACTTATGAAATTGGGTATCCAGAGGCACCAAGATAATGTATTTGCATGCTTTTATATTCAAATGGCAAGTCGGCATATATAACTGCGTGTCAATCGTAAGCAGTTGGTCTCATTGACTGCTACCGAAGTGTCGTATAGCTGATTCCGCCACGTTTGACCACATCAACACCACACACATCAGCGATTCGAACCTACGACCTCTGAATAATTTTCAGATTGGTGGTCAAAACGCTCATCCATTAGACACCTCGGTTGTAATCACCAGGTTATGAAGTTATGAGAAGAGGCTATCAGAATTACTACTCTTATTAGTTGCGCTTTTTTCCAGGTCCAAATCCATCAGTCATTTTGTGGCCTCTTTGCAAACTAGTAGTGATCCACCACCTCCGTGGAAGTCAGGGTAACCCTAGTAATCATAATGACATGGTCTAGTGAGTAGATGTTTGAGCTACTGTTCTGTGACTTACTCGCAGACCGTTGGCGTGAGTGCCTAGTGTGCCTAGTGCTGTTGAAGCCGAACAATGTCAAAACAGCTGCCTGCAAATTTGCACGTAGATACTCGGGCCGACTACTTCTGAAAGCTGTCAACCTTTTCTGGTGAGGCAATGGATGCACGTTAGTTTGCGGATCAAGTACAAAATGGTCTATCGATTGTAGCCTACGGATAAAAAAAAAGCACACTGAATAAATGACTTTTTGATCACAAAGTTTACAAACCATGGAGGCACTTTTTTGAATGATAGTTCAGTCGACGTCAACAACAGTGGATGTTAAGAAACCCTGGCTATAAAAAAATTAGAAGTTGGTGTTAGGACGCTGTTATTTTCTTGCAGTTAACTTCTTGTGGACTGGAGCACATAAGTGTATTTGGATCGGTATTCATGTGTTTGTTTCTACTGAATGCTCCCTTCATTGACTTAAAGAAGCCCTGCAGAGGGGAAGGTACATAATTTCAAAACAACTTGTGAACGATGAGTAGGTTGTTTTATTGGTAACGCTTCACTCTCGACACAGGTTTTTCCACACCGATTTAACAATTTACAAATTGGGTGGTACTTAAAACCTACTAGTCGTACGTAACTAAACGAGGTAGACGGTAACAGGTCATGAGTCAAGTGTACATAGATTGAGGTCAACATTAGTTTCCAACTGCAAATTACAGCAAATTGGGGACACGTGAACAACCAGTCAGATGAAGCCGAAAAAGTCTGCCAAGTAGGTCGGTCGCAGGATCAATTATTTTTCAGGAAAGCAGACTTGGTGATCGTAATCTTGATGTATTAAGATGATAGTCTTATCCATCCACCAGTACTAGTCTGTTCGATCAATCCAAGACTAGCCAGCAAATGCCAGAGAGTTCAACCCCGTCAGTTCTAATTACAGTTCATTTGGTTCTCGCAGTTTCCATAGCCTCTGCAATTAAGCTTTCCTCTGTAGTCCTCATCTCTCATCCGATTATCTCTACATTTTTCCAGGTCAACCTCATGACCTATTTCTAACGCGTAACCAGCGTTTGCGACATCCTTGATCATAGACTGGTACTCAAACTGATTTCTGTGTGCTTTTCTGATACTCCTTTGCTGCCAGTTTACTCTGGTTTCAAGTTGCTGTGTCCAATGTTGATTCCTTTCAGGAAGCCGTCCTGATGCCTACTTCGTTCAAAATCTAAATCATCTGACATCACATCCTTGAATGGAATTACGACAGTGGTTATCCACCCTCTTAGTGTTGGATACCCGTCTTAATCGCCTTTTAAGAAAGTGTTGAGGATAACTCCTGTTTATTGACGTAATGTTATTGTGTAACTCACATAAGAAAGTCTCGGCCGCTTCTTTGTGAGCTGGTACACCTTCAAACATAAAAACCACACTGGTGCTGGGCTTTTTCTCAGTATACTTTTTTGAAGTCGCTTCATCAAGATAAGTTAATACAAACCAATTCCTTTTCGGCCATACTGGTATTTCCGTTCACAAGAAATCAACAGACACGATCTACTTACGGTTCTTCAACCAAAACGGACTCATATGCAATGGATAGAATTACACTACTCAAATGGTACCGATAGCTGAGCCACAGTCAAATCCGACTAGTTCATAACCTTTCGAGTCCCGCACTCAACAAGCCACAATTGTTGACAAATCACCGCCCACTAAGATTGATAACATCTGTTCATATGGATTTGAATACGAAACTAATGTAATGCATGTGGCCATTTTGGTTTATTGTTGATGCGTAAAACATTCGCCTAAAATAGCATACTGTAATTTGAAAGCTGTGTTACACAACTGATATGTACCACACACGTCTGAAAGTCTGTAATGTGCAGCTGAGGAACAACTCAAAACGACTGAAGTGTGACGGGAACAACGAAGTTGATGCTGTAGTTTACCTGTTTCCAGAAATAGGAAGCCTTATGTCGAATGGTAAAGGAATTCGGAGCTAATACTCCTAAGGTGCTGGTAGTTTTTGATAAACAGAGTTGACGGATTCCACGGCTGGAGAACGTAGTCGCCAGTGATTGAGGATTTCAAACTAGGATCCTTATCATCACTTTCAGAGTCCGTTATTTGTTGTGGATGTTGAGACATCTCTCGGGTCTGTAACAAAATATTAGTTGCGAGCGCTACGTTTTGTTGAAATGTGGACAGTCTTCTGTACATGTAATGACGGAAAATGTTAGTAACGAAACGGTGAAATTCACTAGCTGATGTTCCTAGAAGAAAAGAGGGTAGTCAGTAGGTCTCGTCGCTAACCAGTCAGAGAAATTGATTACCTCATTAGCGGGCGCAGGTTTACTGTAGTGAATCGCCGTTTGAGAATACTTCTGGGTCAAACGATTCCATCCGTAATATATACGTTCAGCCGAAATGTTATACCACATGACTGTTTTAAAATTGCCATGTTCCTGATTGTCATGAACACGATAGCATTTCAAAACCTTTGAGTCCATACTAAATGTCGCCTTTCATTCCAAGAAGAACCAGCTGATTAAATACGTTATAGGTGGTTCAGTTGGTTGCCTTATCGTTCGCTTCGGAACATACTATCCACTTACCTTGTCTAAAATTTCGGTTGACTTTAATCAACAACATAGGTTAAGTTTTTTTTCATTTGCAAGTATGTAGATAATGTGAGAGTAGTATCTAACTTGTCTTTCTAATTACCGATAACCATTTCACGTACGAAACCTAAGTTGATCATTAATGTGATAGTTACAGTGCCAGTGACCGCTGTGTGCGCAATAATCATCTTTTGGAGACAGACAGCTCATATATGTCAGTATCTTCACATGTTTGTATATGAAAGAAAATTCGAAGGTATGTATGTGTTGACCGAGAGGTAAACTTTGTTGGGTGGTTTATTTGTATAAAGAAAACAGATTTAACAAGAAGACCGGCGTGCAGCCTACCAGCAAACCGGCTCAGCATATGATGTGAGCAGTATCAGAAGTTACAGTTCTCCTGACAGACGTTATTTATTCAGTACTGTTTTCTCGTTTCATACCCCTCACCTACTTTCCCGCATTCCCCGTGTTAATGAAATAACAACCCACGAATCAACAAAGAGTTAACATAGCAGGACATGCAGACACACATGTGGTGACATGTGCGTACGCGTTAGGGCAAGGGATGACCATATGAACTATAGTACCAGTATCCTCACATATGCATCGATTGGGTAGAGTTTGGAACAGCTCAACCGCTTCGGTCGTTACCACAGATTTCGGTAGTACCTTCTATAGTGGGCAGTCCCCGGATTAGAAAACGTTCTACTCATACGATAGCCTGTTCACTTGGAATTGGAGTTTTTGACAATAACCCTTTGATTAATCTCTCTAATTCAATGAGACGCGAAGTTTGTTGGTGAGTGACTAAGTGTATATACAATTTTATGTATCAGGATGAAGCAGTGTGTATAGTTAATTAAAAAGTAATCTAATGCTGATAGCTTTTTGCAGATGAAGGTTATTTTGGAGTTCCATGTCTCATCTAGTAGTCGATCTCTGCATACTCTTAATAAGAGTCATCTCTTTCTTAGAATCGGGTGACAAGCTTGCTTCCGTGCTTCGAAATGAGAACATACAATGAAGTCGCCCATTTTGTTTGGAGGTTTCGGGATGAAATCGTTCACACATTCTATCTAATAGCTTCAGTGTCATTTATGACTTTTTTGCCAGGGCTATAAGTTTAATATACAGCTCTTAGTTGTTTATCACTATTGTTCCTCAATCCGTTTCGTTTTCAATGATCTTCATCCTCAAGTGCACTCGATAATGTTCAATACAGCTTTGTCGGCGGAAGTGCACGATCGCAGTTAGTGGTGTTTTATAGAGGTTCGTTGTAGTTGGTGAATATAAGTCGCTTTGAAGGGAACGTATATCCTGTCTACCCTGTACGAATGATATCATTTCTGTCACCTGCATAGGAAGGCATCGGTGATTTCACAATGCTTATCAACTAAATGACAAACCATATAGGGGAGAGTCCATGATAGATCGTTGTCCAACGCCACTGTTTTCTAGAAACTAGTCTGATAATTGACTGTCGACCTCTACGCTGGAATCTGACACAAATCGTCCAAATTTGGGTTAGTATCAGTTGGCATATTCCCACTTAGATGGCCGCAAAATTAGTCGCATTTGGAATTTGTTTTGTCATTACACTTTAAGACACGCGGTTTGACTTCCGAATATTCCTAATTAACGGTCCCTATCCGTAAGCATTACAGAGAACGGTGACCAATGAGTTCTGGGTGGTGCCGTTGGTCTGCTGAATTGTTTATAGGGCAAGTTTAGCTAACGATGTTGACCATATAAACTACAGACAAACCGTTTAATGAATTTTGCCTTATTCTCAGTTGCAACTTGTTAAATATGTAAATATCTTTAACTAAACAAATTGCATCCCTTCTCTCTCGTTTTTTCACTACAATTATTTCTTATTGTATATGGCAGTCACACATATTTGCCAACAACCGTTTCGTTGCCGATCATGACTGCGCCGTTTACATACATACCGTTTAGTTTTCTTGTAGCAGACCCCGTTTCACATAGTTGAAGATAGATCGAGAAAACACGTTTGAGTATAAATTCATTTATGGGTGTTGGTTGCACTAGTTTTATTCTAAGGTCTGTTTTTCTTTTCAGATCACTTGCTTTGACTGAATGTCCTGTAAATTGCAAAATGCGATCTAAATTAATGAACTCCATTCACCTTTATGGTTAGACACTTTAATCACTGAGCTTCTGGAGTATTAGTTTAACACGTGGTATCAGTGTAACATATTTTCTATCTAGAATTGTATGCTGTTCGATTTTTATATCTTGCCTCTATTCGTTAAGACAACTTCTGTCACTTGTTTATAACCATTGATCTCCAAGATTGAAATCAGTTGCAGCCAAATAAGCCCAAATTTAAAACTATACTCATTCTGCTTTAATCTTGCGCTGTAACGCAGGGTTGTTTGCACATTTGTATTGGGGACCTCTCAGAGAAAAACTAAGAAATCTACGTTATTTCCATAGATCTCATCGCCTGTTAAGTGAAACGGTGGCTGAGCGTAAGAAGGCGATGTAGAACTGCACAGTTGTTTACAATTTTCATCTAATCTCACTAAAATTCACTAAGCTAAGATAACCCTAAATAGCTAATGATAACTTACTCAGTAGCATTTTAAATAGCAACTGGTTTGGAGCCAGATAAGAAAAGTAGTTTTCTGATCAGAGAGACTAAACGGACGGAAATAAAACCGAACTGTCCAGGGTCAAACCATACCAACCAGGACATTGTTGATAGTGACGTGAACAAAACGGTGTGGGGTTCGTCGATAGCTTTTGCCACGAAAATCCTGCCTGTCTTCACTGGGGTGGGCTCGTCAGTATGTGATAATACATTTGGGTTTGAGTGATTGAATCTTATTTGTCAGTCTGGTCTCACTTAGTTAATCAGTTTTAAAACAAGCATGAAATGGTCGAAGCGCAACATAATAACAAACAGCCGCCCAGCGTCAACAATGGGGGATCGAGAGTATCTTCATCCCATCGCAATTGTCCGCATGACTAGGTTGTCTGAGTGATCGGTTTAATGTCCCAAACCCGTGCATCAAGTCTGCGTTTAAGTACATCTACTAATGGAGCAGTTACGACAGCCTCCGGTGAGTTGCTCCAGAGTGGTTACACGCGGACACGGACCTACCTTGACGTGGTGATCGGACACTGCACTTATCCGGAGGGCTATGCTGACTAGGGCTTCGGTCTCACCAAATGCAATTTTGTCAATCAGGCCAAATCCAGACGAAAATTAGATGAACCTAATAGATTGTATGTCTCACCAATTTGTGAGGCACGATTCTGTGAGCATACAGCAGAAATGTTTTTATGAGTGCAACACCATTCTCTTCCAAATCAGGAAGAAGAGAGTTATAAAAGGTACCCTCAAACAAAGAGTACTCCGATCACCCAACGCCTGACCGTGACCGCCAGCATATTATTTAATACGGCCGAAAAACTTTCGATATCATTCCGCAGCCGAATGCGGTTTCGAATACATTCACTGAACGCAGCGGTGATCAGAATCAAAATCCCTGTCTTATTCACTGCGCATTCAGGCTAGGCAAAGTCCTCACTACCAAGGGAGTTAAACTCTTCAGCCACTGGTTCCGAG
>LUCH01006122.1:17558-32709 GCA_013368495.1 Paragonimus heterotremus | reverse complement strand
GATGTTGTAAAAAGACAGAATATAATTTTCATTCCCTTCGCGGATTTCTCTTGAAAATTAGTTAGGCGGGGGTTGGGAGACTTCCGACGCGTTGAAAATGCGTACCGAAATTGTTTTGAATAAAATCGCCGGTATTAGAAAGGCTGAAAAAGCTTCGCTCGCAAATTTTTTCCACTGCCCGCCGATGCCCTCGCGGGGCCCTAGTCCCACTGCCCGCCTGGGGCCCGCGCGGACCTCTCGCTGTTGTGCTACCTGGGTAGTTAACGTTCAAGTGGCCAACGCCGTATCGAGGCCAAAATATCAGGCATACCTAATATTGCACGGACGCGTGAAAGATGATCAGAAACGGGGTCGATGATATGAAACAGAAAACCTATCGGCCACATGGTCAACAATGTATACGACTAACTCAAACATTCGATGTGAACACACGGTTAAAATCCGTCCAAGGTGTGCCCCGCCTTGGTAGTTTAACACTGCACTTTACCGAGGAAACTGAAACGCAAGCAACCATTGATTTGCGATGGCCTGGAGAATTTCAAGCTGAGGTGAGACAGCCACGTCAATCCAAGCCTGATTCGTAGGTGCGCTGTTCCGCGCAAAACATTCTCAGTGTTGCACAGCCATATAAGTCAAAGATATTTGTGTAAGCAGGAAGACAGCGTCAGCAACCAGCGCTCTGATTGGAAGATTGTGGACATGCCGCTAGAAAGAGACAAGTTTGGCGGAGTCCGCTTTACAACTCGCGACCTTGTGGTGTATCTACTGGGATCAGCTTGAAAACAACGGTTAACGGCAACCATGTGGTCGGAAACAGATATTCGATTCGAATCGCCCGATGAGTTCATAATGAGTAAAAACGTGTTTTGGAAGACAATCTGGCCAGCGCGGAAACGATCGGAATTCGGTTGCACAATCCAAAGCTGTGCGCTGAGAAGAACTACGTACAAACCCTACGGATACCATAGCCTACTGTTACTGAGCCGACATCGCTGGAAGTAAGTTTCGTCACCTAAGTGACCTTCAGTTCACAACCGCGTGACGTAGTCATGTGACTAATTGCTTTTGATTTCGCTCGCTTGACAACCAAGATGATATGAAGTGTTGTAATTGGCCCGATGGTGAATAACCGAAAATAAACAGATACGTCCACCAATTCCATCCACCTCGAGCGTACGGTCCACTGGGTCATTCCATGTGGTCTACTTCAGCCAGTTTGTGGATTAAACTGCGCTCGCGGTCACTCTGACACATTCCATACTACCAAGGAGTATTTGGCTATTGCAAAGCAAAAATCGACGGTAATACAAAAGGCAACAAGTCGGCCAGCGAACGAGCCTCTAAATTAAGACTGTCAAATGAACGATCTACGAGTAATTCCGGAAAGTTGCCGCCTGCAGGTTAGTCGGGGAGGCTTCGTGAACAACTTGAAGAGTGGCTGAAGAACAGAGCCTAAAAGCCATTTGGTGTGTTTATGGCTACCGTAAGTGACAGTCGCAAAGATAACAATGAAGACCATAGAGATAATTATTCAGTAACTCATCTGCCCATCAAACGAATCATTCTCGATAGACTACCAACATTGGGGATACCATATACTGGGTGAAACCGCAGTGATTGTAATTTGCAACTGAACGCTGTATCACCGTTGTTACATTGTACGATGTACACAATATGGATTCCATTACAAGCTTGTTGGCTCACTTGCTGTGTTATTGCTATCACGTAGAAACTGGAACCAGATTCAAGATAAACTCATCTACGATTAATATGGTGTATTTCAAGCTATTACAGATACTCAAGAAACGACAAGCGTGTTTTATTGACACAATGTATTTCAATAAACAAAGCAAATTTTAATTTATGTAATGACAGAAATTCAAAGAAAATGATGCCCCACGTACGAACTACGTGCATTCACAAGGTGGTTACGAAAACTGTTATACAGTGTGCCAATGGCGATGCCATTTGGAAAAGAACAACTGATGCGATAAAATCAACTGTGGGACGAGAAAACAAAGTCACGCGAATGTTCGATAATTCGATCTGCATCCTTCTGGCGGAAGTAGGTGGTATCTTTGTTAGCTAGGAGACTTTGTTGAATTTCCCGAATGTTTGCCTCCAGTGCATTGCGTAGCTCACGTTTTCGACTTGTTAATTCCTGCAAACAAAGAAGGAAAGCGGCCACATTGACATCGATTCGCGTACTATATTGCACCAATCAACATACACAGTAATCATGCATACAGGACCAATAAAAAAGACCGGCTGAACATGTAAGAACAACATCTTAGGTAGAAGACAGCGTGCCAAAGCTGTGAGAAAAATTCGAGTGTGCATACGAAGAACTGATCATAATGTGTACCTTGTCAAGATAAGTTCAACAACTGTGGGAACAATCGCCCAATACAAACTCATTAACATACAGATGACTACCGTAAATTTAATACATGAAAACAGAACGAGGTTTCTTTTTATTATGAGGGAACAAACATAACAAGTGATAGCATCTCAATCAGAGAGGTGTGTGTAACCACGCCTGAACCAAACACGCAAGCGTGCTCTGGACTGGGGATATAACATGTAAGTTCAAATAATCCACGAACATCTAGCTGACGCACAATGACACAGACCTAGGAAACACTGAAATAGAGCTTCCTCGTATTCTGCAAATGATCGATCGACCAACGGCTGTTTACAGTTATGTGTTCGCACAATCTGTTTGTCGGAACTAACTGGGATCACACACACCAACAAGTCGTTCATAACAGTGCAGTAGCCAACAGACGTAGTATACTCGCGTGCAGAGTCCTACTGCAATGAAGCAGAGGCGCCCAAGTATCCAAGTATTCCATATCTGGACGTCGCACAAGATTCACATCAGTCGGTCACAGAGATCCTTTAGTAGCAGCGTATGAGCATACTGTAGCGGGAAATTCCTTTGGTGATTGACAGGTAAGACTATCCGTGAAAAGATATTCGACAGACGGATGAAACGATACAAAACTGTATTGCGAAAGAAAGACCGAACAAGTGCGCAGGACAGGTGAAAGTAATACAGCCGTCCAACTGAACTGTAACGAATAAACCTAATAGAATGAACATGACTAACAACTGATCGCATACATTGCATACCAGAATGTTTACCCAATGTCATTCGAAACGAAGCTACATGCTCGAGGCCAGCCCCCGTTTGAGTTCATCAGTAGTGCATACAGTTGTCATGGTAGGAGGATTAACTCCTACCAAGCTTTCAAGCACCAGCGACCACACACTAGGCCGGAGTGCATTACTCACAAGCGTATGTGGTCGAGTGTATGCATATGATAATTCGGTGGTGGTTAATTGGAGACCAGTGCTACTGAACCCATCAGAGAGGGGGAAAAGCACGATGCGAAACCACAACTTGGCGGATGTGTGCAATTTTCAGAAATTCTCTCACCTAATCTGCAAACTGGTGAAAAGATCTGGTTCCATGATGTAAGTGGAAAAACAGTTATAACTACTCCGGTATGCGTGCTCACCGACCACAGTGGCAATGGCTTTGTACAGGCGCATGCAAGCACAAGCTTCGGCCGTGCGGGCTTGATAAAGACAGCCATGTAAACTGACTGTCTTGCGATCGCTCTGACAAATACCTCAAAAGTAATGCGGGTGGTCAGGCAATCAGACAACATTATTTCCGAGTTAAGTTCTGTGTAAACCGTTTGAAGTTCGTAACCTAACTATGACTGACGTTTAAATGTTTTTTCCAATGAATATTCGGTAGTCAGCGATAGTAATTCACAGGATCTATGTGAACCGAGGCAACTGAATGGATGTGTCCAGATGAGCGACTTAAATAGCTTGGTTGCAACTGAAACTTGGAAACGAAACGTCAAGCCTGCTGACCATTTGCAATCAGCGCATTCAGCTTTGATGCCACTGAGGTTGTGTGTGGTCACCGATTGGGGGAGCGCATTGGCCACCCACTCAACTGTGTACGAGGCACTTTGGAACGTTGTCTCGTGGCCTCGCCCGATAACCCTCTCACATAAGTAGTTGCATGTCATATGCAAGTATCCCAAATTTCGTCGGAGATTGAGAACTGTGAAATACGAACCAAGTTGTTCCGTTCCATGCCAGAATGACAAGATACATTATCACAATTTAGACTCTCTAGAGGTCTTAATTTTGGTCTTATTTGCACTCAGAGTCATGCTTTCATACGTCAGATGTAGCACATATGGCGCCAACAATCGATTGTCCAAACAGGTTTATGAGGAAAACGCCGAATACAGATCAGTCAGTCGAATACAATGAGTGTGGAAAACCTTGGCGCCTATAAGTAATACAGGAAAACTCTGTGACAGTGTGTGAGAGAGAGGAAAACATTAGGGAAACGAGATAGCTCCCCAAATGAAGAATATGGTAATCGAATAGTGAAATCAGAAGACCGGTTTTGCAAGATCTTGCAAAACCGGTCTTCTGATTTCACTATTCGAATTCGTAAGTGGGGAAGGATGCTTAATATGGTATTCGTTCGAAAAGCCAGTGATTTTGGCCGAACCAGCTGCAAAGCTGCATCCGGTTGAACGTACGAAATGAAAACATGGATGAGCACGCACAGACACGAGTCGAACAAGACGGATACTAATACGTGCAAAGTGCTCGATAAGCCCATCACCATCCACCAGTATACGCTTCAGGAAAAGAGTGAAGGCCAATTTTCATTCCTACGTGTTTATTACACCGATAAACTGACGATACGGTGTAACGCAAGTTCCACCCAAAGACTACCCGAACAGGTTGGCACACAAAACTCCACAGTTTTGTATCCCTAAAACACAAGAGAGACCTAGTGGGTTATCCGACTGACAGGGTCTACTGAATCTGGTCATCGGATACGTCAGACAAAGGGCTCGAATTCGGTGAGCACCTACTTCATGATAACGGTTACCCGGGACGATTTATCACCACAAACATGACAAGGACGTCAGCTTAACCTGAAGTGCAGAACACAGGAAAGAATCATGTGTTTATTCGAGAGCCATTTACAAATGACGATTCCGCAGAACAGCCGACAAATATATTCAACCAAGCAGTCGGCAGCACCCACATTACACATGCCCGATTCCCTGACATTACAACAAAGATAAACTGAAATTTTAGACCTCATCTATGTGTATCTACTCGTCCGCTGGTCTCTGTGGATCAGGTTATGTTGGTCGAACGTCAAGACAGTTTTCGAAAGACATCTGTGAACACCGTCCATGGTGGGTGGGTCACAGGGAAACACGATCGGTCAACTATGCTATGATTGCTCATCTGGTTGAAAGTGAACATTGTTCAAGCCTTCCAAGTGGTCTATCACGTGACAGGTAACCCATCAAAGGCCGTCTGAATGAGAACACTCTGTACTGACAAGGTTATCGGAATCAGGCTGCTTGGCCCGATACGACGTCACCAATGACGGTTTGTTCACGCGTCGTGTCTACCATGGCCCCAAATCTACCGGCTCGATAGTCAAACCAATGGACGAGAGTGACACAGTGGACCAATCAAACGATCGCTGGTTGATTGGCCAGTGATGCAGTTTCACTGTAATAAATCCAATGGATATCTCGATCTAACTCTATAATCTCCGGATCTAATGGTACCGGTGTGAAAATAAATGATCAAAAATATACGATCGGCTATATCTTCATTCCGGTTATCCAAATGGGGATATCTGGAACGCTATACATGCTTAGTAGATTTTAACAGGATACTTATGATGTAGGCGAACAAAGAATTCCTAAACCGAATTGCAACCGTTGTCTCTAGGTCAACTAATGAATGAATCCCTTCTATATTTTTGTTCACCACACACAGTGTGCTCTTCGGAACTATCGTACATGGTACAGAGCTTGATTTGCTGTACTTCACAGCTATTGACATGACGTTGTATATCCCATGACCTGGTGAAAGTTCAATGTGGTCAATCCAGGGATCCTGGAGGCTCCACAAGGAACCGCGTTATAAGTCACGTTAGTTTTATCACAGTCAATGATGTCATGGTTACGTGTGTCGATACAACAGTGCCAGGGTGTCACTGTGACCAACTCGCAAGCATGCACACAAGTGCGGCAGCAACCGTGTCTGCCACACTCACTGTACATTGTAGGATGATAAACGAGTTTGACTCAAACCAATGAAACCATTTCAAATATTTAAAAAACCTATCGGGAATTCTTTAGCCGTGAATCAACCCAAAATTGCATCATGGGATACATACTGTTTACAGTTTTACCAGAATTGAACACACATACAGTCACACAGTTAATACTGAAACCGAAGATTTAATTAATTTGTGCCCAATCCATGAGCCGTTATAGCTAGTACGCTTTATGACACTACAGACGTGATGCTAACTGGAGGAAGAGATGCCACATATGCATAACAGGTAATGAAAAAAGGAATACTACATTCAGGTCTAGTTTGCATTGCTCATCACACGATCGACGAAGTTGTAGAACGCACAGTCCGTTGACATACTGAAGGTACTGCGTAATCATTTATAATCTAAAAAATAAATACAATCGTTTAAGAAGCAACGGTAATGGTTTAACAGCCACCGACGATTGTCGAGGGTCCAAAGTTGATAGGTCAGAGATCAGGATCACCAAATAGCTATTTCTGTTACCGAGGTTATCGTCGTATTAGCAGGTAATCCAATTCAGAAGGCGATCCCAATGTTTGCCCAGAGCAAGAGCAAATGTAAGAGATGAGTTGTCTACGGGCTACTTAGTTTTGATTTTTCGTTAAGTTACAATCAGTGTTTGTAGGCAACCAAATTATAGCTATCACTCCTAAATAGTTCTGTCGGCTCAGAACTTGTCACCAAATGTGGGCTGTTGGACCACATGTTTATGAAAGTTGAGTCAGAAGAGCCGGATGCACGTATACCACCCGTGAGTGCTTAGGCCTTTTTTATTCGGGGGTCTCATAGAGAGAAATCGAAAGAGTTTACAGTATGTGTGTAAAGATATGACGAAGCATGAGAGTCGCCCCACTAGTGACACCAACTTGAACAGACACCGCGAAAAAACAGACAATCGCCTTTGGGAATAGAGAAGTAAAAAACACTCAGTTTGCAGGGCGAGATGAGGACTGAATTAAAATTATTCACCATCCTGGGACTAATAGCATAATTGTCAGACGAAAAGCAGCAAGAAACAAAGAGGAATTTCGTACAGTAGTTTAGAATCACGAATGATTCTCAGTTTGAGCGAAAATGGACAGGTTTCTTTTATTTGCGCCACTGGTCAATATTTCAACAAGGAAGTCGGCGGAAGAAATATTTTTATCATTTCCAACGTTAACATATAATTTAGCTTTTCATTAATCGCTCATGGCACTATAGATGTCACTATAGTCTCATCTTAATGTTTACAAACATTGTACATACCAGTTCAGAAAACAAGATTGTCTACACTTTAAGATTCTTTCCTCAAAAAAGAACAAACATCAAACGGTGATATGTAATGTAGAATAAATTAACTCGTCATTGAGTAACGAGATATATCGCAAGTAAATGATAACAGAAGTTTAAGATGGGGGTTATAAATGTCCAACTAAATTCCGGACGACCAAACGCCTGTAACAGTTGCGAAAACAATAGCTTGTTCTGAACCACAAACTTGGTAAACACGTGAATCGGAAAGCAAGATTCCAAGCCGTTAAACAACAGAATGAAGAATATTCAGTGTGCGTGAAAGACTGAGACTGAAGCTCTAGTCACAACCATTGATCAGATTATGTTAACACTGGAAAGAAACTTACTGCTTGTTCCTGTCGAATCAAGGCCAAGCGTTTGCTATGTTCCCGTTCCATTACTTCACTCATTAAACCCATTCGAGTGCGCTGACTGTACCAAAAAAAATGTGGACAAGGCATAGGTAATTCACATAGGAAAGGGCCTCGTTCAAAACTGTGAGGTCTTCCAAAAGGCCCAAAAATGAGAGAGAAGCCATCTCAATCAACCGATCAAGGTGAATACAACTCAGAACAGTGGATGATGTTCATGATGAAAACAGTCATAGTGACAAATTCTGGGCATATTAGACAACACATTATTAAGGACGCACAGCCATAATATGCCTTCATCACAGTGTCCGAATGGGGGTATCTGTGAAGTTTAACCATTCTATCTAAAGTAGGATCACGGCTGAATTGGCGTGTTACAGATGGGCATGAAAACTGTTCAGGGTATGACGTATAATTACGCTGAATAACGTTTTCAAGATAGTAATCACAATGAAAAGTGTGGTGTGAGGAAAGGTGGTTGGATAACTTCGTTACAAATGAAAATGACGTATGTGCGTAGCCGTTCACGTGATTTTGCCCAGATATCGACAAACAGTTCTTAGAGGTGCCCGTTGAAAGCGATTTTGATGTGGTGAAATTAAGTGGTGCCGTCTAACATCTACATTTGTATCGTCTGTCACAGATAATATGGTTATTAACGTTTCAAATAATATTGACACTGAGAGTTTATAGCCCGTATGATTAATACATACCTAGTGAAAAACTATCCACAGTCTGAGAAGCAAAGGCAGAGTACTGCCTGCCAATGTGCGTTCTATGGGGCCAGACGAAAAAAAACCCGCTAGTATGAAACGTTTACCAGTTCGAAACAAACTGCATCATTGTCATACTTCAAACACATCTCGGGACTGATGAACATGGTCTTCACTGGGGTGTTGAAGGCGGGTAATCTACCAACGTGAATCTGAGCACTCTGACGAATTCGAAGATTCACCGGCACACTGTTGTAACCCCCCGAAAAGACAGGCCGGATCGTTTAAGGAATAATAATGCCTTTGACAGAAATCGAATTTTCCTTCTTGTAATAAAGAAAACGGAAAATCATGGTCCCGAGATTAGCGCAAATATCACCGTTAATTGCTCTCCAGTCATATCAAAAGACGAGGCTCAAAAGCAAATTTGTTCTGCTCCAAAACGTGTACAATGCGCAAAAAAATACAGGGTATTTATATGATGCATGAGTACATACGAACATTCTCGAATCCGTAGATCGAAGGACTGCCACCAAAAATTGTTGTTAAGATCAATGATATGACGGAATAAGGGTCACTCAGGCAAAAAAGTAACTCAGTTTACTCCGCTCGAGGGTTCTGGGAATTCCTGCTCATTCTGATTGAGTGGATTTGTTTTATCGCGGAAGTAAGCGGTTTTGGACGGGAAAAAATGAAGTTCCCTCACACAATTAAGGGTAGTTAATTCATTTTTCGTTAGGGGAAATGAACAACTGATGGACGTTGTATCGACAAAACTGCAGCGATCATTCAATTTATTCAGGGGGTTATTAGCAATATTGAGGCGCTCGAGACCCTATTCCACAAACTAGGAGCAACAGAAGGAACAACCACACAAAAGACGCGTTACGCTACATCTGAAAATAATGTACACGAATATTGCTCTAACACGGTGTAAGCGGTCCTGCAGAATAAGCGAGGGTCACAAATACGCAAGCATTCGGGCTATTATTGAAACTGGTAGTCATTTAGGATACACCAGAATGACAAAAAATATGAATGCGGGATAGAAACAAGTAAAAAGAATAACGGAAGTACATGAAGAAGAGTTAATAATCATAAAAATACAGGTCAACGAACCTTCGAGAGGTGTTTAGTGTTGTAAGCGGATGGCTTGTATTCAAGTGGTTTGTCTGAGCAAACAGTCGTGTAATGGAGCAGCGATATCGAACTTCGACTTCATAGTTGAGGTCTACCTTAGAATTCACCTACGCCAAAGGTGAAACCTATAAAGATCTAGGCTGGATGGTCGAAAGCACCGCAGCATTAAACCATTTTGTCTGAGACTATCAAGATTTGCACTCCCGTGGTTCCGTTTAGCACAAGCCAAAACTGTCTGTTGAAACCGTCAGAAGTCAGTGCTCTGACGTAACAGGATTCGTTACTGGCGGTTACCACGTCTTTCTATACATAAAACCAGTTCGGAAGCACCTGTGCCACTGAAAAAGGTATACCCCCTTGTCTTCATTATGTAACAGTGGATCACGTCGTCCAGGCCTCTTCACAAGAGATTTAAACATGGGCAAGTGAGACAGCGTTACCCGTCAGCGACGACACAAACCATAAAGTCAGCAATGCAACAAATGAGTCATCACGTTCTAATCAAAGGCGATCTACTACATAGATCAGACAGACATTAGCAAAACAAGATCGAAGCAACTAAAGGCCATGTAAACAAAACAACCCTGAAGACATGGGAGAAGTTCAAAGGTTAAACGTTACCCATGTTCCAAGCGAGAAAGCTCCTCTTCCACCAGTTTTTCTTTCCGACACTTTTCATCACGTTCGAGCTTTTGCAGTTCCCTCAAATTCTCGCGCTCCTGAGCTAGAAGTTGTTCGAAAAACCGTCGAAATACCTGTTGTAAACAGAAATAACGGCCGGAAGTCGTTATACAAGAAGGGTAAAAGCAGATGTTATCAATAGTACAAACAAATGTAAGCAGGCGCTACGACCTTCGTGTTTGACGGATATGTTATCGGACTACGGCGGAAAGCGCGTATCAAAATAATCTGCAGAGTTTCTTGCACCGACTATCGATTCGATAGAACTCGGGCGATATGGATAACAGAGGTTGCAACAATCTGGAATTATGGGCTCAAGTTGTGTCTAATAAAAATCTGTGTGAGACTGAGAAGCCAACAAAAATCCTCGGGATATAGTGCACCGGCAAACCAGAAGAAAGTAAGAAAGATAACATGTTTCTATGACCCAGGTTTTCGGAAAAGAGAACATAGGGTTTATTGGAAGACGAAGGCCGTCGACTGATGCAAATGAAGACACGAATGAACATAATGCAGTTGATCTACTTGTGTCTAACACACTCACCATATCTTTGATGATGGTATTCTGTCGATACGTTGTTGATCCGAACAGAAACGGCCAGCGCATTTGTGGTCGCACTCGTCACAACAACATGAACTGTGGCGCCTATAGTTCTTTCGCGTTTAGATTCACGGCCGTGCAGCTGATGCTCAGCTAACATTCGTATGTCCGTCCGCACACAGAGTTGGCGGCATCCGAAACGGATTGGCCTGTCACAGTGACCGAAGCCAAAGGACGCCCGCGCTTAACCATCACCACAAGTGACTTGCGCTGCACTACTTGTAGTTCCACTTATATACGACATATCAAGTGTAAACCCGAAAAAATAAAACCAGGAGGCATGTGATTGAAGCCTTAGTGTCCAGTCGGTCAATCTTGATCAGCCAATTGGTAAGCTAGCACAAAAATGAAGCCCCTAAATAAACAAAGATTCCAATGGTAAGATTTCAACTGGGAAGAAAAATATCGAAAATGTGATCCATGAAGTGGTTCAGTATATGTGTACATGGTTGTGTACTTTAGAGAGAACAGAAGGAAAACAAAGTTGGACTGGAAGGAAATAGATGGAATATTTACCATACAGCACACGAACAATGCTAAGTAAAAGAAAGGGAAGAGGGCTAAAGACTTCCCAGTTTCTGAAAGGAGAAGCAAGTGAGTTGCCACACGAAAGTGGTCAATGGTCGATGCGAACACGGGAAAAAATGGATACAACGAATATAACCTACCTGAGCCTAACAAACTCGTCTTTAAGCCGACGGTAAAATATGAGTAAGCTCGTGATCCACTAATCTAAGGCGGCCAGCGCATTCCAGGCCGCACACATCGCAACGCCATACGGTCATGTCACCACGACCTACGGCATCGATGGTTACTTGAGTACTGCGCGGTTGCATTCTCGGCCGTGCAAAAACTGTTCACTGAACTCGCGGACGTCTATACCGATCACACTTCTCCACACCGTCCGGTTCAACGCCAACTCTTTCCAACATCTAAACTTAATGTCACAACGCGAAAGACTTATGTGGATAACATCCTGGTATCGCACCTTTTGACCACCAGAATTTCGATTAACTGATTTTACCTGTCCGTACAGAAGCTGCTTTGGAATACGGTGATCGTCAGTCTGACTAACGTGACCTAGTCAATGAAACTGATTCAGCACCAACATGACTTCCATTCCGTCGATGTCCTTTCATCGCAACATCTCAGTGTTCGGAATCACGTAAGACCACCGAATGCCCGAGATGCGTCTCAGACATTGCGCATGGAAACGGCACGGATAGCGTACGTTCCGCTGATACAATTTCCACGTTTCACTGCAGTACAGCAGTACAGAGAGCACTAGTGAACTGTAGACACAAGGCTTAATGGACATCTATAGCCAGTGGTTCTTCTAGACACGTCTTTCAAGACGTCCGAAAGCAGCACTATCAATTGCCACCCGAGCTCCTAACTCGCAGTCCGCGGAAAAATTTGTCTACAAATTGCTACCCAAGTAGCAATAGTCCACACGGCTGCTCAGTGATGCGAATCTCAAGTGTACGTAGAGGAATTTCTCCTCAGCTTGGAGAAGAAGGAAAATGTTTTACTTGTGCTAGTATCCAATCCAAATTTGAATGCCATGGTCACGAAAGCCGTGGTCAGTCGCCGTAGTTCATGGCTCACGGAATCAAAGACCTTTGTGAAGTTCACAGAGAGAGAATACAAGGGCTGGTTGAGTTCCCGGAACTTTTCCTGAATCTGCCGAGCAGCAAAAATCAGGTCGATCGTACCGCGATCTGCCTGGAATCCACCCTGTTCCTCGAGAACGCTGGTTCCTAAAACGTCCACATTCAATCGGTTCAGACGGACTCTTGCAAGCACCTTGCCTACGCAGATCAGAAGACTAATCGCCCAATAGATGTCGAGGCACAACTTGTTAGCCTCACTCTTAAACAAAGGTGTGGTACATACATCTTTGAAATTTTGACGTTTCCTGCTATCAGATAGAATGAACCAGCTGGAGCAGTGCACGTTTCAGCACCGGTTCACCATTCTTCAGAAGTTCACTTGGCAATCCATCCTCGCCAGCAGCCTTTCCATTAAGTAGTTGTTCAATCGTCCTTTGAACTTCTGGCAAATCCGGAGCAAGAGCAAGTAAAGATTTGATGACTTATTGCGACTGGCTGTTCATAGTCACCCGGTCACTGGTAGCAGGACGGTTTGGTAGGCTACTGAATTGTTTGCGCCAGACCTCCACGATGTCCTCTGGCTCGGTGCATGAATAACCGGTGTCCACGCCAACTAGTGCTTTGGTAGAGTGGACGGAGGAACCGAAACTCGACCTAAACGAATCGTAGAACTCTCTGTTGTCGGCGATCGGCGCAGCCCTGTATCCGCTCACCCTGCTTCCTCCATCAGGTGTCCTTGATTCCACGACGAGTACTCCGGGATGTCGCTCTGTCTTCTTCATTGTTTTAGTCCATTGTGGAGGCGGTAAACGCTCCATTCTTCTCTCGTACCAATTTAGAGATAACCACGTCGTCGAACCAATCCGGATATTTCAGGCGTTTGATACAGATAATCGCGGTAGCTGTTGTCATGACCTCTTCTGTGAGCTGCTGTCACATACGCTCGACGGCGGTGCAAATCATCACTGATCGCCCGTCAGCGAACTTTTCCTTAAAGTGGGTTCTGTAAACAACTTCGCACGTTAAGGCCATTAAAACAACTTTTCTCGTTGCCAAACCCCTTCTAACCCCTCAGGCAGGTGCAGTTGGTTCCACTTGCACAAATACCGTGTCCGTGCGGCGGGCCTGTCTGCATGATTAACCATTCATGGCACGCCAGTGAGCTCGTAAATTGGCCTTTCTGGCTGCTGACATTTGATCATGTGACCTTCTTGATCGAACAGGCGATCGTCAGACTGGTCATACATGCGTGTGACCACGGTACAGTCTATTGTCTCGCCGTGCAATGGTGTCTACTTGTTGTTGCCTACGCATGTCGTACACTCATCCTAATTGTAACAATACAATACTGCAGCCTAACCGGAGGTACCTTCTACATTCATGATACGATAAATGCACAGTCCACTCACTAAAAGAAGTGCGCTACTTTACTGTCTTTTGCATTTACAGGATACAACAGGTAACTATAGGGTATGGGTCAAGGAAAAGTTGGTTTCGACGAAAGTATGTCCCCTGAATGTGGGATCCACACAATTCAGCAAGACAGAGTATAACGCTTAGACGTATCGACCAAAACTGTGCATCATGTATAACGTGATACATATTTGAATCAGCGTGTCAGAAAGACGATAGTTATGCGACTTTATGTAATTACGTCACATATACATCAAGTACTTCGCATACATCAATGAAGTAATTCAAGAAGACACTGAATAGATGTTACACAAGTGTCCGGTATACATTTTGAGAAACCGCCCCTTCGGACAGAATTGTGTGAAATGGAAGTGTTGAATCACCGCTATAAAGTTAGATGAAAGTGCACCATATTGTTTTTTTTCGACGTTCCTGTTCAACTTGTGCTGTTTGGTAGTAACGCCTGCTCTGTGTGGGTGACAACTGTGCACATCGGAAACAAAGATGGCACTGTCGTTGAATATACGAACGTCTGATTTAATTGAGAAGGTGGGTGTGAAGATACGTGTTTCGGGTTCGCAGAGGGATTACCTCTTCCCCCAGTTTGTTAGTCAACAGCACAGCGACATTTGCAAGTGACACAATATGTGAAAGAGCACGGATGGGGTAAGTGTGATGAATACCCATGACCATCACCACGTCGGCAGTTTGGTTCCACAGCAGAACTTGGGCGGCCAGGTAGGTGTGTGATGGATTTCAGTAAGTAGCACGCCAGCTCGAAGTTGCATCGCCTGGACGTGCAGACCCGGAAAAATTCCAAATTAAAATTTGTAACAAGCCGTACAACGTAGCGGTTTAGAAGCATTACAAACAATAAGGTGTAACTAAGCCGGAACATCCTGCCTGCATCTGCCTTAAAGAAGGCACTGACAGATTATTGCAGCCGAAGAACCGACGCATACATTTTTGATGCCAATCTAATGTATAACAAGCAGCTTCCGTGAGTGGTACAGTGGTGCAATACGATTCAAAAGAGCGGATACCAAAAGATATGTTTAAACGCCGGGAAGCCGAAAGAGCTTATCGAAAAGGTGTACATGCACTGTGCGGGATGTACCACTAAAGGGATGGTCACTGCACTATGACCAAGGATGTGAAGAAGA
>LUCH01006122.1:0-17458 GCA_013368495.1 Paragonimus heterotremus | reverse complement strand
TCAGTTGCACAAAATAGCGTTTGCGTTCGTTGCTTTTGCATTTTCTCATACCTAGTGACTGATAACTAGTAGTAAACGATTATCCAGTCCCAGCGTCTTTTGTGGTCACGGGATACTTACTGTTGACTGATGTGGCTAGTTCGAAGTCTGAAATACTATGTACTATATAGGTGAATGTGTAAACCACAGTGTCTGTTATAACCAGTAGATTCGGTGGAATTTAGGGGAAAATGAACAATATATGTGCATATAAACATCACCATTAATATAAGTGCCCACACCTTCAAAGACAGATATGCTGTATTGAAGCAAAGTCAACGTAAAACGTTCTTGAGAACACCCTGAAGAAAACATTTACGATATAAGTTTGTTCTAGATTCTTTCAGTATATTCAAAAAACCGCGGAGCATATGTGGTGGCGATCTGTTGACGACTAAACGAACTGGTTTGAAGCTCAGGGTTAAGTGAACAAAAATCCGCCTACTAACATTTGTAACCAGGTAGGTTTAATTGTATTAATATGCCTAATCATGTGCCATAGAACATCGAACATGAAATCCTTAAAAACTTATGTATTTGTGCTTCCGTAATTCGGCGGTAATCGCAGAGACAGAATTCAAATATAAGTTGCACTGTGGCATAAAAACGCAGTCCTGCGTTACGTGACGTTCAATCCGGCAAATGGCTGTGGTACAGACGTCAGTCGATTGAATGCTACGTGGTGGTTGTAGAGTTCATAAGAATGCAAAAGTTTTGGATCAATGCCCACCTCTTCGTTGATACGATGCATCATTATCACTGTGTTGGATGTGAATATTACTTGAAACTGATCGCCGCCTGATTTGTTGTCTACCAGTTCAATACCTCCCAGGATGTCCACACTACAGCGGTAGCTACACCAATTTAGTTTGAAACACAACTCAAAATGTTTGGCGATTTATCGACTGAGCTGCGTAAAGATTAGTTTTGGCCTTCTGAATGTTGCTTACCTAGAGACGGTTGGTCAATGCCGAGGTAAATACTAGGGAGACGGCGTTCAATTCGCAAACTTTTAGGGCAATGGAGTAGTTACATCCTCCAGGAATAGTTAGTTCAGAGTTGACGCTGTGTTCATTTATATCTTCGACTTTAGTTGTATGCTATATTTCATTTGAGAAAGACAACCCGTACTTGATAAACAAACTGAATTAGACAGAATTTTAGGCATGACTCACGTCTACGGGAATGTCGCTTTCATGTCACTTTCATGTCGCTTTCATACCACATTCTAAAAAAGGATTGAGCGAATTGTGTTGCTATTCTTAGTACGCTAACAAAGCATGGCTGGCTGTCACTGTGTGTGTGTGGATGAAAACCGAAGGTAATTTTTAAAAGCTTTGAATTTTCTATATTGTTTCATGATTCGGAAGCACGGCTTGTCAGGGACAAAGAGATATCACAGGCTTTTTGTGTCCGACCATCGTTGCCCCTAACAGTTAGTCCACATTAAGGGGCATGATCGTGTGAACAAAGCAGCGCGTATTTCAAAACGCCCCAGATGTACAAACAGTTATGCAATAAATTAGGGTGTGCAGTCTGCGATGGTTAGGTTACGTACTGGAAAAGCCAGTCAGGCGTTTGCCGCACGGGGCACTATATATTGACACCACTAATAGTTTCGTAATACCACGTGGAGGTCAAGAAATAACGTGGTCACCAATTAGGAAAGTCCTAATGTTTCGTTCAGTAAACTTGGTAACGGTCGCATGCTCAGCCGGAGTCTTTGCAATTAGTGAAAACGCTGGTGATGGTCACATGTCAAAGTCAGTGGCGTGACCGCATCTAACATGCGTTTTGCAAATTCAATAAAAACCGCAACATATTTTTCGACTAACTATTGTAGTCCATTGTAATCCCTTCATATGATTTCTTCTTCTTCTAGGTTATTTCATGCCACAGTTGCGATGAGCGGCGGCTTGGGCCAAATAATCATCTGGTCTAGCTCATGGCCATTAAGAAAGAATGAGTGTATTGAAAGCGTTGTTGGGACCGCGGAGCCACTCAGTGCAAACCGTGTCACATTACTGATTGCTCACGTGTCAAATAAACCATGGATACGTTTGCTGTTGCTGGTAGCTTCGAGAATCGAACACAGGAAAACAGAAGCAGACTGTTATACTACTACTCAGGAGACCATGGCGTGCAGATAAAGAGAACGCGTTTCACGCACGTCACCCAATTCAACATTACAAGCTCAACCGCCAATTCTACAAGTGGTCAAAGCGATCCACAACTGGAACGTGAAACATTTCAGTCAATTAGAAAGATGTGGTGGATTGCGCGAGTCACTTTACCAGTTGATGCTAACTATATATTAGTGTAACTAACCGGAAAAGAAGCGGAAACAGCAGTCTCTGTTGACTGCTCTGGAACGAAAACTACCCATGTAAGACTTCCGGTTTTTCCCGTATGCCTTCTTCACTGCGTCAATTATTTTCACTAGTCAGCTTGTGACACACGCGGACACTCACGACAAAAAATGGTACGGCAACTTCATCTTTTAGCAAAATCTGGCTTGATAAAAGCCGACAGAAACAATTTCTCATAACAAACCAACAAATGCCACTGGTAAGCTGTGAGCTGAATTTAACTTGAACGGCCTTTGTGAAGGATAAATTATGTACACACGAAGTGATAAACGCCAAACGCCCAAACAAGATTGCTATGGTAGCGCAGATATCAGGTGTTGACCACCGGACGAGCGAACTCATCTACTCGATGCTACAGCAGCCGGACTGTACTGTCAGCAGTTAAGATGTGAACAAATTGTCAAGTGATAGAGCTCTGTGAGGTCGGTAGTTCATTCGACGTCTGGTTAGTCCTCAAGGGTGTAAACCGAACGATATAGAAAGAAGGAAGATTTTAGCGTTTCAGCAAACAAGGTGAAGCCCACGACAAGTCACAAAATACTGCGGGAATCGATAGATGAAGAGGCGATTAGACGAAGCGGGTAGACTGAGACGGTCGGCAGCCTTGTGAAAGCCGATGTAAAAGACGGTGGATAAATATTACGACTGGTTCACAACTCAGCAAGAGGTGCCTCATATCATCAATTATATTTCAAATGAAACTAAGCAACGGAAACCGGACAACACCTCACTACTATGGTATGAGAACAGGAAAAATGAAAACGTTTCTCTCAATCAGCAGTGCGCAGTAGGGTCTAAAATTTATTCTTACCGGACTGCACCGTGCAAATGATGAAAACATATTTAATCTGGGGTGAGAGACTTGTGGGAAGTCTGGGTTTCATTTGGAACCAAACCAGCAGCAGAAACGGCATGTCCAAACGCCGCAGGCGTCCAAAAAGCTGAGCTACGAAGCCACGTAGGGAGTCCGGAGATTTCGTAATTGGACACAGTTACCCACCAGTCCCACTGTCTCACATGGAATTTAACAAATAATTTAAGGGATTAATTTCCACGACAGGAGTACTCATGCGGTGCACGCAGGAATCCATGGAAGTCGTTGTAGAACAATGAAACTGTATTACTAATAAGTAGTTTGGCAGATCTGATAATTTAGAGACTCGGCTGTGAAAAATTTGAGTTCCTACCGGAATTCCAATCAGAGACAGAAACAGCATGCCCAAACGCAGACAGCGCTCTACCAGCTAAGGTAGGACAGCTAGACAAGTGTGATGTGTGGATATGATTGTCGTGATCTTCCGACAGGGAAAATAAAATACGGTCGACGCACTACTCATAGACGCCCGTTGATCGCAGAGGGAGCAATGCCAGCTTCTGTTGTGAACCAACTGGCAACACTAGATGAAAAGCCCAAAAATGGAGCCATTCTCGTCGTTCTCCAGTTCTTCGAATCTGCAGGGACTACAATTTCTTAACAGGACAAAGCCTAAGTGAGAACGCCGAACGTGAGGAGGACATGACTACTTTTCCCAGAGCTGTTAAGATGCATCTGGTAAAACGTTTAATATCATCCCTCCTTCCAAGTCGGTCGGTTCATATCCCCGTGAAATGATACAGATGGCGTAAACGTGAAATTAGGCTTTCGTCTTATGGGACTGAGTCACAGACTAACTGTTTCATATCCAGGCTATTCGAATAAAATCCCGTCAACAGACGTCTAGGGGCATCTGTTCGCTTCTCTTTAAAAGGTGTCTGGCCGTATAGGTTGGTTATTTGTATGTATAGTAGGTAACGGTATTTTTATGTCCGAATCACCTGGGATGGGTTTAAGAGAGGGATGTTTGCGAGAACGAGAATTAATATAGCTACCGCGAAGTGTATGACCTCATAAGTAGTAGGGAATTAAGCAACCCTCCAAGTGCGCAACAATGAAATGTGAGACCAGTGATAACTGGCAAATATCTATGACTTTTGACGACCTCGTTACTTCGTTCTACAACCGACTAGCCCCCACTGAGTAGCACAAACATTAAGCAACACAATACCTGTTCCTCGTCGATCATTTTTGCGACTTTGCGTGCGCGGAACTCGTGTACAAATTGACGGTAGTAATTGCGCGCTCGAACCAACTGATGTCGTCGTTCACGGGCCTGCTCTCGTACACGACGGTCGGCAGCTTCGTTAGCACGTTGCTCACGTAACCGGTCAACTTGTAGATCATGACGAATCATTTGAACCAGTCGACGTCGCTGTCGTTCCTCAATCCAGGTCAACTTGTGCCCGACTGGATCTGAACCTTCTGCACCGTCGTTAGCCGTGTTTGAACAAACACTAAGAGATCGATGGAGTCCCAGGAGGTCCGCTGAGAGAACCAAACAAAAGAAACATAAACTGAACATAAAACTGTTGAACTCGTCAGCGAAGGATAGGAAACAGGTACGAGATGGCTCTCATTACTACACATTAAAACAGGTCGCCAACGTTTGGGCGCCGAGAAATGCGATCTAAAGAGCGCAGTACTGGCACAAAACCCGAACTTTACAACCAGAAAAAAAAATCGCCCGTTCAGATTGCAAAGAAGTCCACAGAAAAGTCTGGAAGTAAACTTCATTATTTTCTACCTGCTTGACAGTTATTTCACCACGGCCTACTGGTGGCGTAGTGAACGCAAATACTATCTTTAGTAACTGCCTTTCAATTTTCTGATTTCAGAGTATTTGTAGTTCACCATGCTCCATATATACACCCAGTACTTTCCTCCTCGTTACACACGTTTTGAGCGGGACAAAGTGAACTTTTGTGCGCCTATTTGGATTTGACTTGGGAATATCCGCAATATTACAGACTGGAAGAACAGTGTTCCGTAAGTACGTGATAATGTCTGCATACTCTGGTGGGTTGCTTGCAATAAAGAACGCAGAAGTGGGAATGCCCCAAACTCGGGGCAGTACTGTGAACTTTGAAGGCGCGAAGCTCATCCCATACAAACCGGTTCGGTCATTCCTCTTGTTCAGCATGGCTTGCAAGTCTCCCGCAGAGGGGCTAAGTGAAATAATGTCATCCGCATGCTCTGTACCAGTCAACCTGATGCCAGGAAGAAGCTCAACACCAAGTTCAGTGGAATGGTCAAGTGCACACTCCAGAATGTCGTCCATGACAAAACTGAAGAAGAAGAAGGGGGATGTCAAACACCCTTGATGAACGCCACTAGAAATGATGAACGCTCGAGGCAGTTGTTCACGAACTCTCACCCTGCTTGCAGAATGAGCATACAGTGATCATAACAGATTAACATATTTCCCTGGAACTCCCAAGGGAAGAACACAGTTTCAGAGAACGTTACGTAGAACTGAATCGAAAGTAGCTATCAGATCCAAAAAGCCCAAGACCGTCGGCTGCCTATAAGAGTGTCAATGTTCCAAGATCCGTCGCAAGGTGAAAACGTGGTCAACGCATCTGGATGGATATCGGTTCCTTCCGGCATGAGTGGTTTACACCCACAAGTAGCTGTCATAGAGTTATGCAAAAAAACAAGCCCCCAGGAAAAGAAAAGCCAAACATTGTTAACAAAACAAATGTCTACATTCAAACAGTCAACGTCAAAATGACTTCATCCTGAAAAAAAAACAATCATATCAAAGGTAAACGTAAGGCATTATGAGCAAGGCAACAGTCTTACGGCTTCCACAACTCCGCGTCATTAAGTACATTCACATGATATGCAACTCGGTCAAACAACAACATTCAGGCCACAGAGCTCGATTAGCCGACATGTTATCTAGGCTCCTAAGTCACCGATTCTATCAGTCGTGCAGTCCTCAGCCTGGGAGACGAACTCGATCTACGATGGTCAGCCCTTCGGTGAAAATCTTCAGCTCCCCCTGCCAGGTCATCATCTATCCACCTCGCACTTCACGCCAGTCAACCGCAGCGTGGGCAAAGAGTGCTCCATGTGGCCAACGTCTAGCTATCATCCTTATTAAATGCTCTAACCATCTGAATCTGTGTGAATGTAACGGCTGAATAGAAGATCTCGCCTGATAACCACTACCAAACAACTGTTTCCAGAACCCTTCGTTGCTTACACGTTGGTGCCACTGGATGCGAACGATCGAACGCAGACATCGTTCAAGTCCTCTGTCATGAGCTACCACGCTTCGCAGACGTAAGGTAAAACAGTCCTCACTGTGGCCTTATATATACAACCATTAAACAGCAGAGAGATGTCTCTCTGTCGTCAGAGGTGTTCAGATTAACAATTAATGCCAATTCCTTAGAGATATGTGCTTCCGTTTTATTCCCTACACCTCTGCCACCACTGACGAAATTTTCCAAGTGAAAAAAAATCGGTCAACAACCTCTACCAACAGCATATTGACTTGATTACAGCAGTCTTGTACAATCACTTTGCAACTGCAGGCTGCAAGACACAATCCGATATGTTCAGCGGAGCGCGAAGTCGTTTCAAGCATTGCCTGTGAGGCTTTGAGACTGTCAATCGACAACACCCCATCGTCAACTTCATCAAGATCGGTCAGCCATCGGTCAAGTAGGAGACTCACGCCGGCACGTTGTCACGAACGCAGTCCTCCATTACTTCGTCTATCACAAGGGTAAACAAAAATGGTGGAGGCGGACAGCCTTTACGTACGCCGCTCCCGGTGCTGAAGCTGACAGATAGTTCATCGTAAACCCTAACCTGATCCGAAGTATGGCAATAAACTGCCGACAGTATGTTCACATACTCAGACATTTCACCACCACGTTTAAGTGTAGGTTGATCCATTGAATCGAACACACCATTACCATCGAGAAATACGGCAACTGTTGGTAAACAGTACACACGATGCGGGCACAGAATTTGACGAAGAGTGAAAATGCGGTCAGTATGTCCTCGTCCCAGACGAAACTGTGTTTATTCTTCTCTGGTGTCTGCCTCTCGAGGGACAGTGAGTCGACGAAGTATAATGGATGTCAGAACTCTGATAATGAGTGGGATCAGCTTAATTCCCTTGCGGTTTATGCAAGAGCTTCGGAGACCTTTACTGAATATAGGAACTACTATCGAGCAACCATAACACAAATCGACAGTCTTTGTCGTGCGTACAAGCTTAAAACCACTGAATCAAGACCTCTACTAACGTCCCCTTATCTTCATTGAAAACTGCCAGTAAGAGATCACCTTGGACAACAGCCCCATCACGGTTGACAGCCGAAATGCAACGGTGCATCTCAGTTGTAGTAGACAGTCCTAAATCTACCGACCAGAGTGCTACGTTGCAAGTTTGTGATAGTAAGACTGTAGAAGTTAAAATAACCCCCAAATTGTTCCGTCCATAGCTGCGACCATCTGAACTTATTATGGATGTGTGTGACATCTGCCTCGCAGAAAGTTTCACCGACAGACGGCCGCTTCGTACCAGTTGCACCGATAAGCTTGAACAGCCTGCCAGTGTTATCTGAAACAAAAGGTTTCCATTTCTTTAACTTTGATCAGTAGTGAAGCCACACGCTACAAATCAGCCTTCTACGGAAATCCCTTCTAAACTGTCAGGAGGAATGTTGTGGCTGGCGTCTAACAAAGCCGGTGATTTGTTTGAGACTCGGTGTTTGATTAACCCACAAACCAATGCGTCGCATGATACAGCACCTGCTCGATGAATAGCTTGTGAGATTTGGGTCCAGCAGCTATTAGGATCTTCGAGATGAGGGTGGCTAAGTCTGCTTTCCAGGCTAATTTAGTGCTTATAGTTTAACGACTGCACAGTCAGTTTCTCAACAGCTGGCTGATCTGAATCGAAGTATGTGCCCCAATAAGAACGACAGTCATGAACGGAGATCCGTCACCAACAACTAACACCTATGGTCGAGTTGAGACCAGGTTTAATCATGGGAAGGAGACTGACAAGTATAGTGATGCTGAAAACTAGTGCTGGCTAAAAACAGTCTGCGCCCAATGCACAGCTACAATAACCGCCAGCAATTTTCCGGGCGACGTGATGCTGACCTAAGTATGCCATCTAAACAAGACGTAGGCTCATCAAGGCGGCCGATCTGAACTTTCATATATCCACTCAGAATTACTATTTCAGAACCAAGTGTCGATCGAGGGAAAATGGTCAGATCCGAATGAAATGAGTCTTTGACGCCAACGTCATCTGTCGATTGGAGCATAAACAAACAAAACGAGAATAGTGCTCAAGATGTGATGTCCGGTGATATCTCTAAAAATCCACCAAGTGGACGGCACCGAGTCAACTGCTAACGGAATACAATCTACTAATGCGGCTGCGGTCGTCATACTGAGGATTATACTTACTCCAACCTAACTGGGAGCGACGGTCGTGAAGTCACTCGTAGTGTATAACCAGTATCGTGTATACATTGTGGGTGCTGTTAATCTCATACGCTGATTACTGTCCTAGATTCTACTCTGTGAAATGCAGCAGACATCGACATTCAATGTGTCTAACGTCCATGTTACGTCGGCCTGTTGACTTACTTGATTTACAGCGTGAATGTTGAAAGCACGTATATCAACTCACATTCTAGACCTATGCTAGTTATAAGAGAGACCACAAGAGGCTTGTTAAGAAACGGGACTTTCCAGGACAGCGTTACTACAATCAGCTACATCCGTTGTGAAACCTGTAGGGTAATTACTGAAAAGGGGGTCCGTAGAGGTCTAAGAGCTAAAGTTGATAGAGCAGTAGGGAAGTGATCAGCAGCAGCATGTTCGCGCTCATCCTTGTTGTATACAGCAGATAGGGTGATTCGGTTTATACAGCAAGACGGCTAATGCAGTATGTAACTTTTGGTGTTAGGAATATCCACGGTTGTATGTCAACAGAGATACTGTCAGGACGCCCAGTTCTAAACGCAAGAAAGATTAGGGTTTTCAACCAAAGCTTTTGGCTCAAAAGCCTATACCACAAAGCACCAGGTTGGTGGCAGTGTATCAAAACTGGCACTTTTTTTCTGGGAAAAAATCCAACCTTCTTCCAACCCTTAAACTAGATGATCAGGAGACTGGTTTGTCAGACCTGCACCTATTGGCCTGGTTGTGAGTGACTGTCGGTGTGATCATCTCATTGTCCAGTAGGTCACTGAGACGTGAAAACCGTCAGGTCTGGTTGTGACACTGCTCTCGTTTGTACAGTGGCATTGGAGAACGTTTGAAGCATCGTAGAATTAACATATCAGTAAAACAGAACGTGCTTGACAAAAATATCGCTTTCTTAAGCCTCGCGGAACCAGATTTTTAGAAAGATGAGAAAACACCTGTCATAAGGTAAAAATGGTCTGTCGTTCTATGGGCGGAAAAGCCAAGCTGTTTCGTCGGATCACATAGATAACGAATGAACTTACCTGCCTTTCGCCTGAACAGCCGACGGTCATGTGAGTCCAATTCTAATCTAGGAAAAGCTTCCAATACACAATCAAGTAACGAGTCCGATGGAGCATCTGACATACGTTTGCCTCTGGTTGTGTGTGTTTCCCGAAAGTTATGATTTCGTGCGAATCTCACCAAAGGACGATCGTTAGGTTTGACTACGCCACATACAGGGCGTTTTCTGAATGTGGTCGCGGACGCAGCACGTGTCACGGTTTGTGTATTCGAACTCGTTCTCTTCAAATTGTCTTCCGAGTTCTGTGACAAATAAGGACAATAAGTTAAAAAAGTGTCTGAAAGACATCCAACGTTCAGTAACACGTACATCCACCCGCTAGAGTCGCGTCAACCGTTCGAAACTAGTCATCAACGAAATGTCCACAGTGACAACAGCTGTCAGCCTACATAATTGAGATTTTGAACCTCCATTATATTCCAACCATCAGTCTCCGGTTCAAACAAGACTTGGTCTGCCACGACAGCGAAAGCCATGAGATGCAAAGGCTGATTTCTACCCACTACAGTTGAGTGTCTAATTAGCTTATCAAACAACAAAAATGAAGTAAAATTTGTAACCTGTACACCAGTAAAATCTCCATTCTCCTCAAGGAAAATTAGGAAATTCGGAACCGTCTCCACAAGCATTGCTTCACCCAATTACTACGTCTCCACGTGCCGGTGTCATAGCTGCAATATGTTAACAGCTAAATTGAACATTGGAGAATTGGACATTCGGGTACACGTGACGTCCGACAACGGTGGTTGGATGATGGCTAGCCGGAATGGCAAAAAATGGCTTGGAAGGCTAAATCAATATGAACTGACAAGAGTTGGGGAATCAAAGCTATTTTCTTTAATTGGTGATTGTGGTGGCCGTAGAGCAGCTGTAAGTAGAGCAATATGTGGAAAAGATGGTTCACATGTCTCCAGACAACCGCGGAGAGTTGAACTGTGAGTTAAACACCGAGAAGAAAGCATCCGGTGGCCTCAACCACAGGATGAGACCAGACTGACCAGTTACTGTGTTCCAGACGATCCCCGATGGAAACAGGAGTGGTCCTGTAAATTAAGCTATTGAAGCGTAACAAGGTTCATGGACCACATACCCCCTCTCATCCTATTCTCAAAGATGGTAGCCACAAATTGATAGGCGGATTGACAAAATTCCTCCAGATAGTTTGAGAAAATAAACGGGTACCACGTGAGCGAGGCTTAGCAACGGTACTACCCGTTTTCAAAACGGAAGTCCAAAGCCTGTGTGACAAGCACAGATACACCATTCTAGTGCCTGCTGCATCCAAAATACCCAGTGGCCTCATATTACATTGGGTAGCGTACTCCACATGCCAACTGAACGTTTACTGTACCGGGCATTGTAAGCTGCGATTAACAAAAACTGGATAAAACCTCAACAATGCACTGAATAATTATGAAGAGCATGGATGTTTCGCCGAATAATAATAATAACAATAATAATAATAATAATAATAATAATAATAATAATAATAATAATAATAATAACGAGGGGTAGGAGTCGCCTGTCAGGCTGGGGTCTGTGTGATCACTGGAAACGCTCGCTGAGACTGCAATGGGTCGCAGTCGGTGACGTACCTACAGTCATACGATTTCTAGTTCTTAGGTTTAGCCATGATTTTTGGTTTTTATCCCTTTTGATAATGTTCGTTCCCCTACGTTATTTCATATCATCGAGAGTAGCGGCGACTCGAGTCATAATCATCATTATCATTTTTGGCTTTGAGCCGTATCTGTGAGGACAATGGCTTAGGTTTAAACGGTTCCTGACAAAAGTCCATGAAGTTGCAAGGCAGCAAATATGTACGAACAGATAAGGGAGAAAAAGGGAAAAAATAAAATAGACAGTCAAAAACGATTGTTTCACAAAACAGAGGAGTCAACAAGTTTGGGGATACAGGCTGACTGCTGTCAGAGGGTAACTCGAACCATCGGTGTGGATGACCGTGAAATCCTCAACCAGGTAGACGGCATCTACCAACCTTGCTCAACGGGATGGCTACAGCCTTCATAGTCTGCGACCACATCATCGGTGGGCCACCTCGCGGTTCCTCCCAACTATCACCGCTCACAGTAAACAATGCATAGAACGGCATACAATCTGTTGTCAGAAGGAGTACACAAGGCAGCAAGCGAAGACTGTGCATTTCCACTATCTCGTTTACCGGTAACCAACTTGTACATTTACGAAGAGCGCGCTGACGTGAATGAATAAATCAAACGCTGTCAGAAAGTTGGTTATTGGGGACGTTCTCTCGTAAGATGAACCAGCAGAGCATGCAGATAAGCTGCGTCCTCTTCAGGTATCCAAAAGACTAGGATGTCAGGGTAAATGATAATGGTACAGGGCATTAGCGCCGATGATCTGGAAAACTGCATTATAATCTGAAAATCAAGACTGAGGTGAACTAACTCACGTTTCCTGTGACTCAGTGTTCAGCAGAATCAAATGGCTGAACAGATGGCGCACAAGTGAATTTGAGATGCCAGGTCTTAAGAATGAGATTGAAGAATACACGAGGATAAGTCAGCCACGAAATGACCATCCCGTTTTCGAAGACAAATGGATTTCCGTCACAAGTGACGTTTAGAGATGATGATCGAACGGATACGATATTCGGCTCGTAACGCGAAAGGGCACCGAATCGAATCCCGTTCAGAATACCTTCACTAGATTGATCCAAACTAACGCGAAAACGGTCACACAACGTCGGCTTGGGGATGAGCATCACGAAGTACTATAACGGAGATCCCTCAAATGTGCATGAGACAAAACGTACAAAGGGAGAAAGAGGGTCCATCATTCTGAACCGGAAGGTGAGAATTATTAGCATGCTTCCAGAGATCATCTGCTTCCGACTTAGTAACAAAAGTCCCAAGATGCAAGTCAACAATCTAGCCCAATAGCAGGAGGTTGCAAATGGTTCCTGCAGACAGAGAGGACTTTATCATAAACGAAGCGCTTGCCAAATCTGGATCCCTGTGAGTATATTGAAGAGTTACCTAAAATCAATCGAATTGCATGTTACCAAAACATCGATCGCTCAAATCAACCAGATGAATATAAGCATGTCATGAGGGTTGGCGAAGTATTCGTGGAAAGCAGCAAAAATATGGGATATCAAGTGTGAACTCTATGGACAGGCTACTTCACGAAATGTACGGCTGCCAGTCGCATTTTCGTTTTTTCTACCTCTTCAGCGCCCAACTTCTATTACCTCCTACGTTTTCCAACTGCGCTTATAATGTGGTGGAAAAGTAAACAGGAGGTGCGAGTATTCTAACACTCAGCCGAATACCTCAACGCAGCTGAGGTAAGTCCAAAAGCTCACAGCGAGCGGATCGGGGACAGCATGGGTAACCGGGTGAACCATCGCTCAACTAGATCGGACCAACGGGCGAGACGCGGCAGGCAAAATGGGATGGACAACCAGATCGGGAGCGCGATTTTTCCAACACACAGGAATATCTAGACACGGTCGTAGAATACAGACAAACCCCGAAGTGGATAGATTACGGACAACACGAGCGACCGGACGAGTCACCGCTCGACCAGATCGGGTCGACGAACGAGGAATGGCAAGCGGAAAACCCCCCAACAGAAGGCGTCGATCACACAAATAAACCGGGCAGAAGTGCACATGACGTGCGAACGAAGACCGGAGGTGTTGAGGGCCGGAATTCTGATTCACAAACGCGAGTGCGCGCGTAGCATGGCGACCAGCGAATTGAACGATAAAGACTGTTCTTTATTGGACGCCTTTTCGGGACAATGTTACTCTCGACTTAAGTTTGCTAAGTGGAACCTAACAACCGTTCATTGATCATATTCTAATTACTTCATTATTTAATCGATTAGTGTATGCTTGGCGTTTGAATCACTTGTTCATCTGTTTACCACAGTCTGCCTCCTCTCAATTTCATTGCCAGCTACGTTCCTTCGGGTAATGAGAAAAACTGAAATATTAAAACACACCGTGCACGCGTCTAGAACCAAGCTACACACTTGCCAAACAAGAAAAGCGTTATGGTCTACGAGGATTACAGCCTACCAAAATAGACGGTAATACTAGTCACAAACGAATTGAACCTCAAATGACGAAATGACAGTTTTGTTAAAGCGGACGCCCTATCGCGCTCGACCAGTTCCTACATATCAGTCAGAAGGCTAGTCATTGCCACTACAACTGTCAAACGGGAAACCAATTACGGGTTTTCGGATACTGTTCGCGCGCTACCAGTGACTGCTGAAACGGTCCAAGAGGCAACGAAGAGCGATAGAACGCTCCAGCAGATAAGAACATTCGAACGTACTAAGTGGTGCACAGAGAAACAGAATGGTGAACTACAACAATAGTCCAAATGCCGGGAAATGCATTCAATAGTAAGCTCTTCTGTCATGCTTTCCGACCGGATGGTAACTTTGCAGGAACTTCGCGAGCGTAGTTAGGCTCTTCCCTGAGTACCCAGGAACCAACCGGAAGAAATCGTTGACACGAAGCTACTGATCCAAATGAAACAACATTCTCGAGAATGTTTCGAGGGTCAGGTAGCGACCAAAACACCAACAGAGAGGGCCTTATAATTATGTCCAGTGATACGGTTACTACAAATGGACTCTGAGTGACTCAACGACGGATAGATTTACCAAAATGACGCAGATGCGCAGACCAAATGGCCAGAGGTATTCTTGATAGTCAATTTAAACATGAATTTCATAAATACACACCAACAACAATTATTCAGCTGCTTCGGAACGTCGGAACGTTTGGTGAAAGACAAAAAAAGCTCAATATAACCCGACCGCATATAGTGAACAGAATGGCAGTCAACAAATCTGTTGTCAATCGTACCACCCCCCCCAGTTAAACGATCAAACGGAACGTTTCATGGACACCTTAGAAAGTGTCTTGTTGCAAGCTAATGGAAAAGAGTCATCATAAGAGATCACCGAAGAATTCATGATACTCTGTCGCCCAACACCCAGTCCGAAAGCTCCATAACAGAAGTCGCCAGCAACCGGTATGTTCTGTTGAAGATTGAGGACGAAGTTTGATGCCACGCGGCGAAAGAAAATAGTACCACTTCTGATAGGATGGTAATAGAACTGGAAAAATGAAGCACAACCCAAAACAAGGTGTACGTTCGCAACCACAAACACAGCCAACTAGCGCCGGTCCTAGGGGTTGTCTAGAAGCGCTGCACAGGGCACTCTGAGAAATGACCGCATCAATATGGAGACGTCACTCCAATCAGCTCCGTCTAAGGTTGAGTGGCAGATATCCCAGTTCAGATGACAGTGGAAAACGTGGATTTGACCTTGGATATATTTGGCTTCTAACCAATCGAAAACTACACATGCTCAACCAGACTAGAAGCTCCGGAGGCTGCCATTGTGTAGACGGACCAACCGTCGGGGAGTGTCGATTAAGCCAATTCAGGTGAACGCACAATTGCGATCGTACTAATGCTCCCTAAATAATGATGTAGACGTTAAAGATGGTAACCACTGGTAACCCTATTCTTACGTGACACCGCTCATCACAGTGTGACAGTTCCGACCCTTGTCCACGGTTATCCAGCGTATCAGCTACTCTTACCCGAGTTTGATCTGTTTCGTTCTCGCACGATGTAATTGCCTCTGAGTCATTCAGCCCGCAACATACTGACCGAGGTGAACATTTGGCTTCCGGCACTCGGACACGTTTGAACTTCTATGTTCTTACAGTAACTTATAAAACAGAGTGGTTTTAACGTACGTTGCCCTGGTTTAGTTTGCTCAAACAACCTTGCTGCACAAACATTTTTGTTTTGGTTAGAAGAGCCTGAAACCAAACACAACAAAAGAAGAATCATCGGCAACACTGGCATAGTGCAGAATAGTGGTGAATACAAACTGGGCAACACTTGATTGCAGCTTTCATATTAAAATAGAGCATACAGCAGCCATAAAGAAACACAAGTTCAGGGGTCCGCTTTGGTTAGGCCCCGTCCGTAACGGAACTCTTTTCAATGAGCACTCTCACGCAAAAAGTGTGTTGATCATAGTGTTAACGATTTAACGTCAAGCATCATCGACTAAACGTATCAAAACAGTTAATCAAAGTACTTTACTAGTAATGCTCAGGTTGGCCGATTATTTCTAGAAGAGACACGGTGATTGTCTTGTTAACTCGACCAAATCTCCGACTAATGGTAAATGAAAAATACAGTGTAGCGAATAAGCTCGTTTTCAGTGATTCATCATCAGGCTAAATACATCACATTTATATCACATTTTACAAGGGGATCATGAAGGGGGTAAACGTGGACGGGTGGTTTATGAAGTCAGTCAACTGAATGTCATACTGCATCAAGTACCCACTTGAACAGTGGTTCTTGACAGGCTAACAAGGTGGGGGGATGGCCAAGGCAGATCCAAAGTCTGAACAATGGTAAATGGTTTGAGATCGTAGGAGATCGCCTGCCAGTTTTTAATAGACTTTTCCCGTCGATCCCTATCGAACAAAGGCACTTGAATTAAGTTGAACCCAGTGACAATGCATAACTGCATAACTTTGACACTTTGACTGAGATTAACAGCATAATGGGCAAAACCTTTCTCCCGCCGATTACTGTAATACAATCCCACTCTCGATCGAAGTGTGCCAGGTAAAATGTTCGTCTGAAGGCAAGAGTTATGATCGCGCACCAGTAGAGTGCAATCTGATACGCCGAATGAACTGAGGAAACTTGTCATATCCTCTGTCGAACCTAAATGTTATTCCAGCGGTGCTGTTAAGAACAGGAGCAGTATCGGACGCTGAAAGTGATAAGAGAAACATGGTAGTTGGTGGTTCTCAAGCAGACTAAGAGCTCAGGTAGTGTCGCTTTTATAGACCACTGTGAGAAGAAAATGAGCACCAGTTTGGAGAATCAACAAAAGCACAAGGATGGCACCCTTGTGGAAAAGCGAGAAGTGAGACAACACTGAAGACAACTGTTGTGTGAACATATCTATGAAACTAAATGCAAGCAACTGAATCCAATCGGTGTGGAAAGACGCCGAAGACGTTTCAGAACTAGACAAAAGTGGTACATCTCAAGACCTTACCACAAGATTGCAAGTGGACATTTCAGACAAAGGGCCATTCAAAAGGTCATTCTCATATTACCTAAAAGATCTCTTTCAAACTAGCAGAGACCAAAGGATATGTTTTTGTTGGTGCATAACAAGTGTATTCCATCGATGTCGGTTTTCTTTTTACAAATGTTCCCCGTCATAAGACAGTTGAATTTTGTCTCCAATTAAAACTGAACATCTTAAAGATCGTATCTCGATACACACCGAAAACATTCAAATTAACTTTGAAAAACAGATAGATGGTGTGGATATGGACAGTCCCTAAGACCCAATACCAGCGGACACTTTCACAGGACTGATTAAAACTCCAGCCCCAAATGATACCGTAGAAACTTCATTACCCACAGAAAAAGATTACACTTGATATTTTACCGACACCTGTTTACCAACCAGCTCAACGGCATTCAAGTGAATTCATATTTATCTCAAGAAACTTATTCAGATAACAGTTTAGCTACTGTTGTATGATAGGCAGTTTCGGTGTGAGTAGTATACTACTCA